>VXBC01008934.1:662827-799637 GCA_013399945.1 Ploceus nigricollis | reverse complement strand
AAAAGCTGCTGCTTGGTAATGAGGTTACCATATATGGTATTATATATGGAGAGATTTCCACCACAGCAAATTGTCAACTTGTTCAGCTTGTCCTCAATTTGATGTTTCCCAATGTAAAACAGACCTCATAGTCTCTTCCAATTTTATTGCACTTCCCATAAAAAAGAGCAACATGGTATGATACTTGGCATTAAGTAACTATGTTTGTATAAGCAAGGGATTCCTCTGTCATGTGAATGATGCCCACTTTCTCCCTGCTGAGGAGTAAGAATTTGAAAACAGAAATTTCTCTGTCATGAGCACTCTGGTGATGCAGGCTGTCTGCATTCCTGGAACATTTGTGCCTCTGCAGCCCTCCTTAAAGTCATGCTTATATTCAGATGTAGGTATGTGTGGCATGCATCCATCTCAAAAAGCACTGCTGTAAATTACTCCACTAGTTTAGCTGTGTAATACATCCTGTCACAAGTGGCTATGGAGCTCTAAAATGGCAGGACTCCTTAATGAGGCAAGAGTCCAATGGGACCAGAGGGTGACTCTACTTCTTTACCTTTTTTTTTTTTTTTAACTTGCTTTTCTCTCAGTAGTTTTCTTTCTTCAGCCTTTAGGCCTCTTCATCGAACAGACTCTGCCAGCATGGATGACTGCTAGCTACATCTTTCCAGCTTGTGATATCAATAGTATGAACATTCATCCCTTCACTTATTGTAGACTACCCCAGTCACACAATTCCACAACAGTACAGTCAAATGTGTACTGGGTGAATGCTTTTAAGGGTATTTTTTAGTGTTGGGTGCTTAGTTAAGCATAGATGTTCCATTAGATAGCAAAATATTGTAGCTGCCTTCCCAAAACAGAGACCAGTCATCCAACAACACTGATCCAGAGAAGAGAACTTTTGAACCTTCAGGAGCAGTCTCAGACCTGATTGTTGCTCTTTTTAAATTATTCCAAATCAGTTATAAACTAACAGAAGAATAATGCAGAGATCCTGAAATTCATATTCAGTTTGTGTGTTTGAAAACTGTATCACCATCAATAAGCAGGTATCCTCCAACCAGATACTCAGCTGCTGATTTTCTACATGAAATGTGGAATGTGTTCCACCTGGTCTCATGAATAGGTGGTCTTTGTCATGCTAGGTGCAAAACTGTGATGAGGAAGCAAAGAAAACTATGTACAACAGTGTGCTGGTACTATTACCTATGCCAGTGAAACTGCACACTATTCCACAAACCATCCTACAAAGATCAGACAAGATTTAAAAATACCTCTAGCACAATCAATTTACTTTTACAACAGCTGAAAAAGCCATTTCTACACACCAACCTGAAAAAACATGTGTCATCTATGGAACCCATAAAAAAAAATTCCTCTCTATCCACACATTTTTCCTGCAATCACCCTGTAATAATTCCTCTATGCATTTCTATGTAATCTACTAGCTCAGCAGCCTTTCCTGGCAAAGATCAATTCCTTGCCTTGTCTATGGTATTCCTGCATTCCTGGCCTGGAGAAGCATTCTGCTGAGATGAAATCACTCCCAGGATGTTGCAGGGCACTCCTTTCTTCATCTCCAAGCGCTAATTTAACTAGATGGTAGCCAGGGACCAAGTCATTCCCTGCTGATGGTGCATCTAGAGCTGGTGGTGTGTGAAAGTCTATCTTGAGCTGAGAGTCAGGTTTCCTTAAAGTGTGTGTGAGTTTTTTACAGTTGCAGTCAGGATGCTTCAGGCTGTGAACATCACTCACCAATCCCTGCCCCAGCTTGCTACAGCCATGGGATGCTGTGGGATGTGCCAGGATCCCCTGTAGCAGGCTGCCCAGACCTGCTGCTCTTGGCCACCTCTCTGAAGTTCTTCCTCATTCTTAACAAAATCAGGCTCCACAATGGAAAAGATGCTCTAATTGCTTCCTTCCTTCACCTCCTCCAGGCTGGGGAGGACACCTCAGCTGAGGGCTACGGGGCTGTGCGTGGGCATGCTGGTGATGCTGATGATCACTGCTGCCACAGCAGTTCTTTTCACCAGCTGTGTGTTTCGTGGGTTTTATTAGTAACATTTCTTCTTCTTCTGATCAGACCACCTTTTCATCAGGAGTAGCAGAAGTCTTGGTTGGATAACAATGAATTTAAAATGCCAACACCCAGATGGAAAAGCCCCTTTCAGGCATACAGCCACAGTAACCCTGGTTCCAGCAAGGAAAATGTTTCCACATCCACAGGAGCATGACAGGTATATGCAAGGTCATAAGAATTGTATCCTTCAGGTGATTGCTTCCTCATACATATATCCATCATGGTACCCAGAAAACTTTGGAGGAATGAGATTATACTGTGCACATTATACTGTGCTTGAAAGACGTTTCCAAAAACCAAAACTTCAAATACTGATCAACATAAGATGGATACTCTCACTGCACAGTGATCCCATAAATGTAGAGATGTATAATTATATTTAATAAATAAAAGCATTATTTATTATTTCTAATACTTATTATATAAATCTGCAGAGATGTTTTATTTTACTGATTTATAAATCAGGCTAATTGCATAGCCCTTTCAGTATTGTTAACATTACCTTCACCTTTCAGTGTTTGCAGATGTTTAACAATCAGACTCCTTCAGGTTTTGAAAAATAGGTTTATTTGAAAACCTCAGCTGTTCAACTGCAGGTTCAAAATTATTTCCATATGTAAAACTGTATCCAGAGCAGTAAAATAGTCCATCCGTAAAAAAAAAAGCCAGTGCCCTCCTACAGTGCTCTGCCCTCCCTAACTAGAACAAATATGACAGAAAGAAACTAGGCTGAGCATGAACCATCTGAGGGTTGAGACTTTTTACACCTAATTCCAGACAGCTGTAAAATTAGTGTTTAGGTCTAACAGCTGTTGAACATTTCTGGGTTCTCATCCTAAGGTAGACATTACCACAGGACATGCATCACACTCTGAAAATTTCTCTTTCTGACTACCGATTCTGAAGGGCATTTATAGGGCTATCTCAGGTACAGATGTTTTGCATTTTTGATGTCAAATATGGATTAGACATACCATATTTCAAAGTTTTGAGCTGATGGGCAGTGGCTCCATTTGATTCTGTGAGGTTCATTTTTGAAGTGGGAGGTGTGCTGGAACGTGTAATTTCAGCAGTCTGTATTTTAGGCAACCCCATACCAACACGTAGGGTAGCAGAGGAGGCACCTGGGCTCAGACCAGCTCCTGCAGCTGAGCAGAGCTGCTGCTGGAGCCATGCTGCTGCAAGCTCTGTGGGGCTAGGGGTGGCTCAGGAGTAGACTCCTGCCTTTCCAGTTGATGCTGAGCCCGGGGCTGGAGCTGCTCCTGACAGCAGGCTCTGGCCCCCATGGGAGTCGAGGAGCCCACGCCAAGGAGCCTGGTCCCCGCCCTCCTGCCTGCCTCAGCTCCTGCTCACATTACCAAGGTCAACCTGCACCAGAAGCAGATGTCACAACTTGCTCCTCATCTTGCTCTGCAGTGTGGCAGCTCCCCCCTCTTCCCATGATCTCAAGAGCTGCTTCCAACTTCCAAAACCCAGCAGGAACTAGAGCTCCTGCTTTGCACAAGGGTGAGAGCTTAACCTGTCCCTCTTCTGTTTAAGGGCTGCAGCTGTCCCAGCTGCACAACCCTGAAAGAACAAGGAGCCCATGTCTGGCAGGGAAATGATGTATGACTCGACCTCAGATATGATGCATCTTAGCCTTATTAAAACATGGCTCATGGTGAATTTAGAACTATGCATCCAATTGTTCCCCTCCCCTTCCCTCACACGCACTATTATATGAGATCTGCTGCAATCCTCAAATATTTTGGTATAAACACTGATGTCTGAAATACCAGAGCTGGCTCTGCCTGCTATTTTAGCATGGGTCTAAGTACCAGCCAAGGCCCAAATTGATTTCTTAATGCAGATAAAAATCAGCATGTTAGTGTACAGAGACATGCAGTTGCTGGCAAATGCTGTCATAGGTTTCTCACAGACAATCCCTCTGAGCAGGCAGAGACCCTCATATTTAAGTCTTCTGGTAGTTTCAGTGATGAAAAATTAACATTTGAGAAAAAATTAGGAGAGAAAAATATATATGCATCCTTTACATGAACGAATGATTGTTAGCGTAGCCAAATAATAATCATGCAAGTGCATAGGATGGAGTGAGGAATTCAGACGAAAACAGTGCCTCTGTAACCACATGCAAAAACAACTCAGTCCATCACCAATGCATTGTCATGAATTTTGTAACTTTATAATGTAAAAAGTAATCCTTTAGTGTGAGACAGGACCAATATAGTGGTCTAGAAGAAGGTTATGGATATATCAGATGATTCTTTTGGTCTGCTACTGTCACATCTGTCCCCTTGAAATTTCATGACCCTTAAATGCCTTTGATCTAAGTCTATATCCTGAGCACACAATGGAAAAACAAACACATCACTGTGTGGGATTAAGAAATGGAGACAAGAAATCACTTGTCATATGTATAATTACTGTAAGCAATTATAACCCAGGAGCTCAAATCTTTTTTATTTCTCTCATTGTGCTTTTAAGTTCCTGACCCCTTGTAAGGAACAGGTATTATACCAAAAATTGATCAATAATTTTTTCCGCCTGTTTTTACTACCTACAGAATTCTTCATCCTAGACATGGTCCAGAATATTCGTATCTCCCCAGGCTGGAGATACCAGACATTGTAACCTAAATATTTGCAAGATGAAATGCCACAAAGACCCTAGACTTATTATATAATATATCCTGTGAAAATACAGTATAATCTTTTAACACCACTATTTTTTTTTAATAGTAATAATCCTAATACTGGGAAAACACGATAGCTAAATTTTGAAGAGTGCATGTGAAAAAACAAAAAATATTGTGAATATGATTAAGAATTTGTTTAAATTTGTGAGCACCCAAATTGCAGCAGAACTATGCAGCTTATCACAAAGGTCACCTGTCTGCCTGTTCACTGTATGATTTCAACTTTCAGACAAAGCTCCTTTCCAGCTTCATTTTGCCTCAGTAGAACTTGTCTGCATGGACTATAGTGCAAATTTTCACAGAATTATCTGCCTCAGAAGCAGGCACTTCATGAAACAAAATTGTTACGTGAATCACTCAAACTTCTCCATTGACAGATAGGAAATAATGCCCAGACTCACTGCACAGTAGCAGAATGAGAACTTCCATCAAAACCAGTAATTTATAACTGAAAAAAAAAAATCTTTGACACTCATGCCCAAGAAATAGCCCTAGCACATTCAAGCATCACTCCTTTTACAGAATCCCACTACAGTTTCTTTCCTGATGGAGCACGGAAGTTGTGAAAGATCAGGGTTCAATAATCCAGGACTCCCTCATAAATTGCAAGGATGGAGATCATGCTACCAAAGCCATTGCAGCAGAGCATGTCTCACGGTTCCTTTTGGCCCTTTCAGTTACAAAAAGTATTGTGGAACAGAAAGCTCACCAGTAGATTTCTTGTACAAGTAAGTGAGACATTACAACACTAAATATTCAGCCTGTTCCAAAGAAAATGTAACAGAGGAATAAAACAAGCAATTATGGAAACTGAGCCACTTGGTCTACTTGAAGGTGTCTCTGCTCATTGCAGGAATTTGGAACAAGATGACTTTTAAAGGTGCCTTTCAACCCAAACCATTCTATGTTCTATGAAAACTATAAATATAAGAGGAATAAAATAATTTAAGCAATAAATTTAGGGGCATATCCCTTGTAACACTCAAGATGCTGCCATCATTCTTTATCTACCTGAGCCTTCTCCCCTTTTGAGAAAAACAAAATCCTTAGCACTCTTTGGTTCTAAATTCTCTTGTTCTTAATACCTTGAAATCACCTTGGTCTGGCCCAGTACTGTCGTCTTTCCTTTTTTGCCATTCACCGTCTCCCAAGGAACCGAGGCCTGAGTTTCCATCCTGAAGAAAGGAAGAAAGAAACATAAATGATAATGTTAAAACAACAGCAGCAGCATTATCAGGATAGATAATTAATTTCTACTTGCAACAATTTATGATGAAACCTCGATTAGAAGGGCTGTTGGTTACACCCAGCTGTGTTATTGCACTCAGATTAATGAACAAACCACCACATGTTTTGGTGCACACTGGCACAAAATCCATGTGGGGGTACCCTTTCAATGAAAAAATGAAAGAAGACCATCGCAGCTGTAAGATACCTAGAAGGTGTCTCTATCCAGTAAAAAAGATTTGCTTTTTGTTTTGAATGTGATCTTTTGGCAATCTACTCTTACCAATATTAAACCTCAGTTTAAAATACCCCAGAACATCTTCTGTGATTTTGAACACAGAATGTGAAACACTGCAGTTACAAAATTTTAAATCTAATGTTTCAATCTTTTTCAGGAAAGAGAAGTTCCAAAATACTTCTACAATGTAGGGTGCCCCCTTTTGAAGCACTTCACAGAGCACCATTAAAGGACAGTTTCTACAAAAAAAAATGTTGAAAATATTCCACTTTTATTTCCAAAGCTCTTCCTGAAGTGATGTGCATTCACCCAGTCAGGGAGCACACAGAACAACGCATAAGGTACTACAGTTAAAATTAAATGCAAATCTTGAAACAATGCAGAGAATGCAAAGCAAAATGAAAAAAAAACAGAACAAAAAAGGGAATGTGTAAGTGAAATCAATTCTCTATTCCTGGCCTCTAGCCTATCCTTATATTGTTCTCAACAACAAAAAATGGGTTTGACACATTATTATACATGTTAAAATCTTAATATTTATACAGAAATATGAACTTTTAAATAAAAGTAGCATTTAATTGCAGAAGAAAAAAGGCTGACAATTCAATCCCTGGAAGAAAGTTTCTCCCCCTGTTCATTTTTTCCACTTTCTTATCTTTTTCTGTCCCTATACTACTCTGACTTCTCTCATTTTGTCTATGAAGATGAGCTCTTTGGCTCCAATGGATTCAAAAGGACTTTTTCTACTCACAGCCTTGAAGAGAAAATTTCCCCTTAAATTCCTTCAGGCAGAGGAACTGCTGTATAGTCCCATCAGACAGCAAATTTGCACACTAGCTTGAATACAAACACACTCACAAAGCAGGATTTTGTTTTCTGTCAAATGCAGAGGACCTTAAGTGAAACTTTAAAGCTGTTTTCTTACCTCTAGTGCATTTGATGGCATCATGGTCTTCCCTTTATTCATGTAATAGAGTGTTTCTGGCAACTCCATGGGCTGCAATTCTTGAGACATATTTGCAGGATATACTTCTGGCTCCTCCATGGGCAGGAATCCTTTAGACAAGTTTTCAGGATATAGTCCTGGCTCCTCCATGGTCAAGAATCCTTTAGACATTTTTTCAGGATATAGTCCTGGCTCCTCCATGGGCAGGAATCCTTTAGACATGTTTTCAGGATATAGTCCTGGCTCTTCCATGGGCAGGAATCCTTTAGACATGTTTTCAGGATCTACTCCTGGCACTTCCACGGGCAGCAATTCAAGAGATATATTTTCAGGCTCTACTCCTGGCACCTCCGTGGGCAGCGGTTCTAGAGACATATTTCCAGGATTTACTCCTGGCACCTCTGTGGGCAGTGGCTCTAGAGACACGTTTTCAGTATCTACTTCTGGTACCTCCACTGGCAGCACTTCCCAAGACATGTTTGCAGGATGTACTCCTGTGGGAGTCAATGACTTGTTATTTTATAAAATTACCTGAGGCCCCACCCATCTCATCTCTCCAAGGACTCCCCTCCCACTGCGAAGGCAGTGGAGCACCAAGGATAGACTGCTCCAGGGAAGGACCTTACAGCACAAGCACCACAGCCAAAAGGAATGTGGTACCTTCCTCTGGCTGGGAACCTCTCCCAGCCTGTGCCTGCCCCACGGGTCCTGCACTGCTGCCACCCTTTCCTGTGTGTGCAGAGTCCCAGCTTGGAGGGTGCTGCCACCGAGGCCTGCTCCTTCAAACCCACTTCTTCCCTGAGCAGAGACACCTCCTGTGTGGGGGAAACTGGACCCTGAAAAAGGCCTGTGCATCTAAATAGCTGGCAGTGACTCCCTGCACGCTGGCACAGCCCTGTGCACTTTGACCCATGTCCAGGCAGGGGCACCTGCGCTCAGGGCCTGCAGAGGGGCAGAGCCCTGTGCCACAGGGTAACCCCTGGAGGTTCCCCGCTGCCTGGCAGATCACTGCGTGGGCATGCAGCTCCCAGCTCCTCCTGGGCTGCTCCCGTTCCTTCTTCCCAGGGGAGAGAGGCCATGGTGTGGGCGCAGGGCCGGGGCTTCATTTTGCAGAGGTGAGCTCTAAGTCGAGGAGGTGATTGACAGGCTGGGAGCAGCAGCACCGGGGTGTGACAGAAAAGCAGGGGAGAAGGACACTTGCAGAGGGTAGGAGAGGTCCTGAAGTCAATGCCTATGGCTCCAGGCATGACCCAGGACCCCTGCTGCACCCAGCAGTACCTTAAATATAGCAAAAAAGGCACAAGGAAATACATAATAGCTGTGCAAAACAGGTAAGAGTTATGCTTTTATATATTTTCCAGAGAAAGGCAGTTGAACTTTAAATGACAACTGTGGGAAACTCATGTCAAGATGAATGGAATACAGTATCCAGTGGGAAAGTTTTATCACTTTTATTTTACAGAGATTTGTTCAACCAAAGAACACGAACAAAAGAGCAGATGAACATTTCCAGGCTTACCCAATGGAAATTACCATCTTCAAACACAGAAAAACAAATGAATAACAAACTAGAAGCTCCAGTAACAGTAGGCTGTGTCATAGCATCTGCATTCCCAGCATGAAAAGTAGCTCTGCCCACACTGGAAGTACAAGAGCATCTTTAGGCCTCAGGTCACAGACACTCTGAGCTGCATCCTGGAGAACTCCTTTTGCAGCTTAATTTAGAGAACAACAGTCATTCGGGGGGGAGTTTTGGTGTTTGTTGGTTTTTGTTTGTTTTGGGGTTTTTGTTGTTCTTGTTTTGGGTTTTTTTGTTTTGGGTTTTTTTGTTGGTTTTTTTTTTTCTTTAAATCTGATCAGAAACTAAGACCTGGTTGACCTTGGAAAACCTGCCACGGGATACTAAAAATACCAAGATACTTCTCATTAGAGCATAACAACTTTCCCAAGGCTGGTTAGTTCAGAGAACCATTAGCATAACTGATGGTAAGTGATAGAAATCCCTCTGAAGTTGGTGAACCTTAAGAAAGCTGAGATTCTCTGTCCTCAAGGAAGCCTGTGGAGAAGATGGATTCTATGTACAGACTTCCATGTCTGCAGAGTGAATTCCCCATTACAGGTACACTTGGCTATCTATAATGATCTGGACAGCCTTCAGCTAAATCAAGGTACTCTGCTCCCATCTGAGTCACTCCACAGGGAGTAACATAAAGAAAGAAAACTGCAAGGTTCTCATTAACAACTGAACTAGTGCCATCTCATTTAAAATCTGAATGTACAAAGCTGGATGGTTTTCAACTTGGAGAATGAAAAGCAGATGCTTCAAGTGGAAATATTTTATGTCTTTACATTGCATATTTCAGTAATTTAAGGATTAGATGAAGGAAAATAACCCACCTGTTTCAAAGATCTAAATGTAGTTGCTCTGGCAGCAAATTGCACGCTATTCCTTTAGAATAGTGATATCACAGTCTTATCTGTTTATCACACACTGTGCCAAAACCAGCACAACCTTGTAATTCCTCTGCTGCTTAGGTTTCTTATTCACCCTGCAATGCAGTTTGCAGAAGCATCACTCACTTGGCAAAGGTACCTGTATTACATCTGAATGCAGAGACAAGCTGTGGAGAAATGGAACTACATGACAGAATTTTCAACAAGTTCAAATGCAGCTTTGCAATTTTTTAATCACAGTCTTGGACTGGACCAAAACCACAGACATCCAGTGTCCTCCTAAATGCCTTGCAACAATATGTGCTTGCCTAGCCTCAAACAGGCCAGGCAAAATGAGCCTGAGATTATTCTAACAAGATAGAAGCACAACCAGGACTGGCTGTGACCACCTCACTACTCTCAGACATACAAATACTTCTATACAAAAAACCAGCACTGGAGAGCAGAGTCAGATGGGAGTTCTGGCTCAGCTGCATGCTCTTCCTGCAGGAGAGGAGTGGTGTCTTAGGCCATCACTTGTGCAGTTAATGAAGGAAGGAAATTTGGAGCAGGAGAGAAAACTCACAGGAGACAGTGGCATTACTGCTGTTTGTTATCTTACCCCTGCAACAGGTAAAAATGAATCTTCCGGGAAATAAATTTTAAACTAAAAAGTTTAAAAGTACTAGAATGCATTCTTGTTAAGATCATAACTGAGAAAAGTATGGCACCTTGTATCCATTGTATAGGTGCATCAGCATTTGTATGCATCTAGCACATAACTAGAACAAACCCCTGATATTGAGAGGTATTCCTTTCCCAGTAGAGAGGCTAGCATCATTAATGACTTTGTACATCATTGCACTTACAGTAAAATATCTATATACATTTCTTTCATGTTACAGTTACTGATGCACTGGATAAAGCTCAAAACTTACCATACCAGTCTTTGAGCTGCCTAATTTAAGTGTAAATTTATAATCTGTTTTATCTCTCTCAGATTTTATGCGTGTTACAAATGCACAGTCCTCAGTGGTTACCTGTAAAGTGAGAAAGTCCTCTGTGCCTGGAGTTCTCTCACTTTGGGATGTTTTTCTGTATTTGGAGAAAGTTTCCCAGGACTTCAGTTCTACGGGAGCAGTTCCCAAAGTTTTTTGAATCACTGTTAATTCTCCACATTTCTGCAGACTACATGCAAGTTTATCTTATCCCCATGAGCTGAAAACCAGCACAAGTGCAATATGACCAGCACAGTTCTTCCTCCCCGTGCCCAAACCCAGCAGTGGGGTTATAGGCCATCAACTCCTGCACCAGCAGAGATCATAGACTAGAGATTATGAGTGACTAGAAAACATGTTTGTTAAACATCTGTGAAGGATTTTCTGAATTATTTTCTGTATGTGTGACCAAAGCATTTAATCTTCAACAAATTCTAGGCTATCATATCATCTGTTAAATGTCAAAACCAAGTTATAGTCTATATTCACAAAGTAGATATTAAGTTGAAAGAAATGCAGCTCAAGGAGGAATTTGGAGCATGAGCTGCTTTTAAGACTGGCTGTCATCCAGTTGAATAGCAGAAATTGCAAAATTGAAGAAACAACTTGCTCAAGATTTAAAAGTACATATTAATATATGGAGAAACTTGCAGCTCCTTATCTGAGAGTTATCAGCCTCTAAGGATGCTCCATTTCCTCAGCAGAAGAAAGGGAATAGGAAGGGAGCAAACTAATAAACAGATTATTACCTGGGAGAGAGAAGGCTGCAATAAGCAGTAGTTGGCAGGAAAAGTTAGACTGCTAGGGGCCAAGGAACCATCTTTTCCCAGTGTTTAAGGGCAGAAAAAAAAGAAGAGAGAACTGGGAGCTAGGAAGTACTCACAGGGTGTATATCAGGTAAGCCCAGATGATCAGAACCTCATCAGTAAGATTTAGTGCCATGAAATTTTCTAGATTAGAGATTTTTTGTTGCTTTTATTTTTAAAGGACCAGCCTATTAAGACTGCTTTGAAAAAAATAGAAGAGTGATATACCTTTATCTCTGTTTTAAATGTTTGTGTCCATCACCTTCTAGTTCCTGATTTCCTCTTTCTTTTCCTTTTTCCTTTCCCTGCCATATTTTCTTTATAATTGACTTCTTGGATTGCAAAGTATGTGTTTTCTTTCTTTGTCCATCTCAATACTTCATAGCTAAAATGCCATTTTCACTTTTTCTCGGTTATTATAATTTGGTTTTTCTTCTATCCTTTCTCCCTCCTCACATTTTATACCATCTTAATCTTACTTAGTCATTCTCAATCTTTCCCCTTTGTCTCATATCTCCTCTGTACTGTAATTGTTTCTCCAGAAGCTTCAGGTTTGAATGATGGAGGTTTGGTCATATTTGGAACAAGCATGAATACTACAAGCATTAGGGCAGCTGAGATCAGGCTGTGACATCTGGATGAGATGTCCAGCTGCATGGAGAAAAGGAGATAAACAATAGTGGGTTGGACGGAGTGCAAAGAAGACCTCAGGACCCAAGGAGGAAAAAACATGAGACATGACAAGGTGTCACATCACAGAGTTTTGATATCATGAGCTGGAGGTGTGGGAGGAGTGCTGGAGAAGTACTTTATGAAGAGTGCAGGAGTGCTGGGCTTCAGTGGGAACCCAACAAGGGAGAGATTTTCAGGAGGAATTCAAAGGTACAAAGCTTCAGTGGCATGAATGACAGAACTCTCAGCCATTTTAACTGTTGACCAGCATACCATAATCAGGGCATGAGGGAATAAGGCCCTGATGTCCTCCTTTGCAGTGTTATCACTCTAGTAAGACAGTGGGATATTGCACATACACAGCAGAGCTTTACATGTGAGCAGGTTTTAGCACACGGTTTCTAAGATGGGAGTCTTGTCTTACCACCCACATTCTCCTATGTCTGCTGTGGCAAACACATTTCCCATCACTCACATGGTGCAACCTGTAGTCTCATGAATTACTAGTTCACTTCACTCAGAATGTTTGCAATAATCTCTTGTTTGATCACTCCTTGCACTACAGAACAGCATAAAGTCCTGCTGCCAACCATCCTATTAGCTCCTATTTCTTCAGTGGCACTCACCCAGTAGGGCTGCCCAAGTTCTCACATGCCTCATGGGGAGTTAAAGAATCCCACTGCTGCTTTCCTTAGGTTCCTGTGGTCTGAGTCACCTCACTGAGCTGCCCAGTTCTTCATGCACCTCTGTGATAATCAGAAGGGCTGGGGCACAGCTGCAATTGCATGCTAATCCCTTCACTTACTATAGATAATGAATAGGTAAGAAGGAAAAGACAGACACAGAAAAGATTCAAAACATATTAATTACAACTAAGGAGGTCAGCGTGTTAGTGTTTGTAGCTCCTATTACCACATGTAGCAGGAGCTCTATCTATTAAAACATTTAGGAAAAATCAAGTTAACTCCTGCTGGTATTAACACCATGATACAGCATGGGCCTAGATTTTTGCAGTGCTTCTCTCCCCTCTAGTTAGTTTTCTTCCTCAAAGGGATAATTCCATTAAGTCACTCCTCTTTCCTGTAAAAAGGGACACTCCCAACCTGCAAAACCAAAAAAGCACTTTTAAATGCCCACATCTGCAGCTGTTACCTACATTCCTGTAATGCTTCAGTACAGCCCAGAGTCAGAGCATAGGAAACATACCCCATTAAATGCTGAACCAGAACAAAACAATGCCAGCAGACAAAGCCACACAGAACCTCCCTGCTGGCCTGCAAGGACAGATGACAAGGATCTTCTGCGGGTGTTCTGCTGAGAGGTGGAACAAACTTATCCTGGCAGGTGCAGCAGAGAACACCTCAGTGGCACACTGAGAATAAATGGGGCTTCCCACTGTTAAACCAGCAAACAAGAGAACATCAAGGGAAGCAAAGGGGTACAGTTAAAGGCAGGAATGGGAAGAGAGAAGCAGGCTTCTTGAAATTTGGTGTCATCAAAGACTTGGATGGCAGGGGTAGGAACTCCATTTGCAGCTCTTGAAGGTGCCTGAAACCTCAGCTGTAAGATGGGCAGTTGGGAGAAGTAGCAAACACATGTGTCACACCAAATGGGGTTGTCATAATGATAACCAGGGAAGCCTGGGAGGGAAATAGAGCTGGGACAGAGGAGAGGCAATGCCAAGAGGGACCAGATGACTCAGCAACAGAGATCACAAAGAGGGGAGCCCTTGATGAGCACCAACAAGTAAACAGCCATTTCAGCACACCAGAGGTTTGAACCCAGGCTGCAAATTGGATGCAGGTGTGAGTGCCTGGAAAAACAGCCGGGGTAAGGACACAGCACCCCTAAGGGGGCTGAGGTCATCAGAGGTGAGCATGGGAGACAAAAGACAGCAAAAGATAAGAGGAAGGCAAGGCATAAAGGAATGATTGAAGATAGAGAGATAGATCATGGTAACAAGAAGGAAGAGAACTTTTCAGCCTTTTAGAAGTTCATATTTCATTTTTAATTAAAAATTAATTTTTTATTTTTGCTATGATACATTATTCATAGCTCTGTGTTTGCCAATACATGTTACTTCAGCACAGACAAGCTGCTGCATTTTATTTAAATTTTAAATAATTAAGGGCAACCAATACTGACTGAAGCATTATATCTTTTTATTTTAGATTAGTATCTTTGTTATAATGAAACAGGTTTACATTGTATTTGTCTTATTAAAATTCTTCCTAAAGCAAATAATTGTTTTGGTCTTCATCTCAAAAATAAGCAGTTTCAACAAATTACCTTGTGCTATTTATAGCAGTTACATATATCCTAACTTGCTTTTAGACAGGCAGGGACTGACAAAGTTATGTGATTACCCATGAATTACCCATGGATATCAGTGTAAAGCACTTAGCATGCCTTCTGACCACAAAACCTGTCTCTCAGTTTTTGATGTTTTAATTCTCACAGCATCCCATCTTATAATAACAAGAAACACTGTGAAAACTGCTGAAATTAACAGGACGTGGATGCTGAGCTGGATCATCTAAATACCATGAAAGTTCAGTGGAAAGTAGAACCGTAGATTAGATAGTTATACCTGCTGATATATCAGTCAGGTAGAGCTGATCCTGACTCACAAAATGGCTGGAAAGAATAGTTTCCAAGAGATTTTCAAAAGCTAAATGCTGCTGGTGTAATAAAACTTTTAAATTCAAAGGTATAGAAAATGTGTATTTTTCACGTGAAGTCCCAGATTATCTATTATGTTTAGCTTGGCATATTATTTCAAGCAAAAATTCCTTGCTGACATGATAGGAAAATACATTTTTCATGTTCTTTGAAATTGTCCACATTTATCAACTATTTTTCTGTTGCATTAGATTTGGAATAAATTAAATATCCATAGCTCATTTGTCTTCACTTCACATACAATTTCCATTAGTATAACAAATTTTGAAAGAATTTGTACTGCTGTCCCAGATTCATGCATTTCAAAAACTTTTCAATAAATCCAATGTTTTCTGACCTTCAATTTACTGCATATACGCTTATATGCATGAAAGAAAAGTTCACCAGCAGTGAAGTCCAACATAAATAAAGCAAAAGTCTAATCATTATTTTGTTTGATTGGTTGATCTAGGATCACCATGTGGTAGAGAGGAACCACAGCCTGAGACAAGTCTTTACTTTCCAAAGTCTACCATGCTCATTTGAAGACAGCTCTTGATTCTTCTCCAGAGAAGAATAAAAAAAAAATAGTACAGATATCTTTCTGAAACTCAGGCGAGTGCTTATTTTTTGTGTTGTCGTTTCTGCTCTATGGCTGAATTCAAAGCCTGAAGGATCAGATGTTGGTTGTTCTGAATGTTGTAGCTGGTCAGTTCTATCAGCTTGTCAAACTCCTCCCCTGTGTAGGTAAAGCTGTTTAAGCAGTAGGGGGAAAAAATGGTGGAAACATCCACGTTGCCCTGAGCCATCTCAGCAGGGCTGCGCTCCACACCTGACAAATAAAGAAACATCATCAGCGGGATAGAGAGATGGTTCCACCTCCCCTTTCCAGTGGGGCACAATGTTATTCCTCGCTCCCTTGGAATCTGCATTTCTCTCCCATAGGAGGCACAGCAGGGAAGGGAGGAGACCATGCTATACCATGTCTCCCATTCCACAGCCAAAGGGCTGCCAGGTGGTGGGAAAGCCATCCCATGGCTTACCAGGCTCTTTGTATTTTCTGAAGGAGTCATTCACCAGCGGGAAAAACACCACAGTTGGTGCCTCTGGGGTCTCTGTATCTTCAAAGATGTAGCACTCCTTTAGATTTTTCTTCTCTTCTTCACTCATTTGGATTTTGGGAAATGGGATTCCCTGCTTTTGAAAGTATTTGGAGGCTTCTTCCAAAGGCTGAATTCAGACAGAAAAGAGGAAAATGTCAGAAATTCTGCCACAATCTACCACTTTTCCTAATGCATCCATTGAAAGACCTTCACAAAGATTTGGGAGCAGGGTTCGCTGTCAATATTTCTTCTATCCTTGTCTCTTACATGAGATATTAAGTACTATTAACAGAACAATTCAACACTCAGCCTCCAAGTTACACTCCTGATTGGTGTTCTACCTTCTCCTTCTCCTCATTAGCCTTTATCTCTACAAGATAGGAAAAATGTCCATGACTATAGGAAGGGTGCCTAGCAGCTTAGGATACAGAAAGATGCCTCTTCTGGAGAAAATCCTGAAACAAGTAGAATGGGCAAGAATCTGAAATAGTACAGTTTTAAAATGCAAAATTACAATTTTTTTTTGACTCAGCATAAAGTATTTAAAAACCTCTGTCTTAGATGCCTTAGGATGGTTCTGAAAAGGGATTTAAGCAACAGTGATCTGGGAGCAAATATCATCTTAACTAAAATGTTAATCTTCCAGGTGTGTTAGCAATTTTTGAAAGTAGGCTTTTGCCTCTTGAGTCTGGTTGACATGTATTAAAATTTTAGTCCTCAAGAATTTCTGTCTTATCCATATCTAGTAACAGGAATTATAGACCAGGTTATTAGATGGTATTTGAAAGAGCATATGTTGTCAAAGGACAATTCTTTTCCACAATTTCAAACAACAACAAAAAAATCCAGTTACTGTTCTAAAGACAACTGGACAAAATATTTCTAATTATACTGCATGTGGGTAACTTTATATGAACATCACAACACAACCATAATGAGTCCATCAGTGGTGGTAACTAGTACCAGATAAACACTCTATGTCAGTGAAATCTAGATAGCAAAATGGAGATCACAGGAACACACAGGTCTAGGAGATAGCATTTAGCTATTAGAGGGTTAATTCAAATAAAATATGTAAAAATCTGATATTACTTCTGTTTTCAGGAGATTTACCAGCATCTGGTAGATGACCAGATGCATGATGACCATTGCAAGACCTAAGCATCTGCACAGGGAGCTGTAGACCGAAGATCCTTTTCTCCCAGAATTCGTTTATTCTACATAAATTATTCTGAATCTTTAGGAGTTAAGGAGGACTAGAAGGCAGCAGTTGTTTATCAAAGAAAAGAGAGCGTTTTTCACACCAAGGTCTGTGATCCAGAAGAATAGTTTAAGTGCAGAACAACATCCACTTTCCTCTCTGGCCTCATGAGTGGTGGATAGCTAATGTCGATGTATCCCGCTGTGTCTGCCAGGCACATGAACTCTGCTGTTTCTGTCAGCTGGTTGGGGAAATGCTCTAGTACAGTATCTAAAAGGAAATATTTGTTATGATGAGTGATTCACTGAAGAAACAGTATATCTGTTGTTTGATTAATAAGGAAAAATTGGGAAAAAATGCCTCTTGGCTATCCATGACATTTACTTTTTCCAAAAGACCCTGAAACACTACAGATGTTCAGCCTTCACACATGAAAGAAAGACCTGTTCAAGATAAAAAGAGAGTTCTTTCACTTCTCATGTTGCTATTCTTCCACCCCAGATGAGCAGTAATTTTCTTTCCCTGAGTCAAGAAAATTCCTGAAGCTGATCTGACTGCATGAAATTTAAATAGTTATCTAGACTATTCATTTCCAAATGTTCATCATCTGCCTTCTCTTCACTGATGAAAACACCAACTATCTAAGAAGGTAAAAAATTATATTCAAGGATGTTTACCTTTCCATATACAGAAGTTTTTGTTCTGAAGGTATTCATTGTGCAGCTGGAATCCCTTCAGAAAGTTGTAGAACTTTGAAACCATCACCCGCTCTGTCAGGATCCGCCGAATGATGCCCATGATGCCACATTCAGGGGTGACCAAGTAAGTCTCCAACTCTTGTCTCCTGTCTGATGGAGAAGGCTCTTCTCCTGAAAGACAGAGGAGATGAACAAATTGTTGCTTTGATACAGTGCTTTTCAATACTTAAAATAATAGAAGGCATCTCATTTTAGCTAGGGAAAAGAAGATCCTAATAAGACATTGCAACATACAAATAAATTAATGTCAAAATAGGAATAAGAAGAAAATCAGTCTTCAGTAAAGCCTATTCCATGAGAAACAGAATGGCAACAAACTTGCTAAAACTGGAAAAAGTGATACATTCTTTGATAGAACTCACAGATCAATTTCCTGTGTGGAGGTTAGGGTAGGTTCAGAATCTGGACCTGCTCCTTTCAAAATTAATAAAAATCAGCTTTTCAAGGAAAAAAAAAAAAGCTGTCAGGAGACTGAGACATCTACAAAAGAACAGAGAAATAGGGTGGTGCTAAACAGTACCTCATGAGATTGGGAAGAGAGGCAATCATTTTCTATCACATGCATTTATTGATTTATTGGGCTTAGGGCTTTGCAACACTTCCATGGAGAAAGTGATAGAAACCCATA
Organism: Ploceus nigricollis; assembly: GCA_013399945.1. NCBI lineage: Eukaryota > Metazoa > Chordata > Aves > Passeriformes > Ploceidae > Ploceus > Ploceus nigricollis. The sequence goes on along the minus strand of VXBC01008934.1, from coordinate 781,194 downwards.
AACCAAACTCACTAACTGCCTTTAAACACAGAAAGGACAACCAAGGCCTCTTAGAAAAACACAGGTTTATATCAAGATCAAAGAATATTGAAATGGAGTTGCATGCAATTGAAGTCTTCAACAACAATGTATGAAAAGCACCGGCTGCTGAGGCAGACAGAGAACACAGCACAGAGGTGTTTATTACAACGTGGAGGTTCACCAAAGGGCCCCCGGCAAAGACAAACTGTTTAAAACCTTCAGTAGTTTTATATTTGTGTAAATTCAGTATAAGGGAGATTAATGGAAATAATATTGCTATGAATAAATTCAGAGAGGAAACTTAGTTAGATACAGCGGACAACATGAAGCCTCTGGATTTATGAGGCAACAGATAAAGCAGAAACAGAAACGTAACTAACCAGTATCAACAGTGCTGTGTTGGGTACACCTCAGTGAGCGCCTCTGTGTAGGATTCGACGAATGCCAGGCATCCAAGAGGTTGTACGAAAAAACATTGCTCCATAGGCCTGTGCAATGGTAGAGAACAGGGAAACTTCTTCAGAAACATTCTAATGGAAAATATCCCTTTAAAAAAAAATCTCTCAACTTTCCAAGGAGTATTGGAAAGCCTCAAGGTTTCCAAATTATCACCAAAAACTATATGAAGTTCTTTTCAGCAATTAGCATTCTGGCGTCAAGGAGGAGCCTAAATAGTTTAAAACATTGTGTGAGGCCTTCAGCCACTCTAATTCCTTGCCACGTACAAACTAACATTTTCCATCCTACAAGCAGCTGTAACAAGTGAGCAAAACCATGCCATTTCCTATAAAATAAGGGTCTGGTCTATAAAATATGTCATACAGAAGTGGATACTCAGTTAAAGGTTTGGAAGCTACTTCTGGACAGTCAAGAATCAAATGGTTAGAGTACAGTCCGGGATAGTCTGCAGAAAAGTCCTCTAAATAAAAGACATCTTTGCTGTCCCTCTAAAATTTCTCTCTGCACAAAGTCTTTTGAGGGAGACCCTTCTCCTTCTATTTGTTATTCTCATTCCCATAGTGCTTATCCCACTTTTGCCATCCCATGTAAAAGAACATCTGAAAGTGTCTTCACAGTGCAAAAATCTCCAAAAGTCTCTTGGATTTTAAAAAGTATCTCTTCCTCCACAGCTCTGTCACAGGTCCCAAGAGGAACTCTAGCAGAGAAGGCAGGGCTGTGCTTTGCCTTGAAAATCTCTACCAGTGAAATCTTTGCAAAAGCCATACATTGTACAGGATGCAATAACTTGAGTTGCACAATAAAATAATTATTCATCCCATAAATTATTAACAGAAATACAATTCCCTTTAAAACATGGCTTCTTTCTAGAGTGGGACAGAAATCCAAGAGCCTTCTGTTTTAAAGGAAGTCCTTGTAAGAATAGACTCACTTAGGAAATATTAGAAACGCATAATCAAGAAATCAGATTGGGCCTCTCTGGATCTACACTTAGCTGTCAAGCAGAGTTCATTTGCGCATAGTTACTGGCCAGTTTCTGTCAAGACAGCCTCATCTCCCAGCAGCTTGAGAAGCTTCTGTCCAACTCTGCTATGAGAAGACAACTCCTCTGGTTTCTCCTGTCTTGGTGTCTTCTCACTCTGTAACTCATCTGGTTCCCTTACCCTTGGAGTTACACACTCTTCCTGCATTTTAATGACTTTCAAACATTGTTGTCTCCTCAGAACTTGTTTATAATTACATGGCAAAGTTGCCCTAACCTCTTGCACTGAATTTTCTTTGTACTTGTATTGGCTGAAGTAAGAACTGTGAAGAGGGATGGTATCTTTTACTAAGCCAACAGAGTTGAAGAGAGTGAACAAGCTCTTATGCACCCCAGCCTTTTTTCTGGAAACATGAGGGTCTTGTATGCTGTAAGCTCATCCAGTCTTTCCAGCTCTAGCCACTGCTCTTAGAAAAGGCCTTTCCTCTCCCTGCAAATAACACCTTGCTTTTGTCTTTAAATTATCAAGCGGTAACTAATAGCACATTTTAATAGTAACCCAAGAGGGCATTGCATGTGGTATCACTAGATGGCAACATTGCTTTAACTCTCTGCCTTATCCTTTATAAAGATACATGCGTGGCTGTGGGATCACCAGGCTCAGGTGCTAAGGCTGAGAACAGAGCTCAGCCCAGGCTGGATGTGTTGGGTGTGCTTGCTATCTGGCCACTTCGGGTATGAACACAGTACCCCACTGCTATTGAGGAACTGCAATGGAGGCACAACATGCTCAGAAGAAGGCTCTGTAGTCCCACCTAGCTGTATGACCTACCTCCTTCCTCTAACAGTCAGCACAGAGTGCTTAATGGAAGAGTAAAAGAAAAAGGGAAGAATGAAGGGATTTCTCCAGCGTACTCTCCAGCATCTCAAGCTCCTGGATTTAGGATTTCTAGTACTGGTGGCTGCATCTGAACTCCTGGATTTCAGAGCCACCAGTGGGATTTACTATGCATTAATTTCTCCTGCCCTTCTCAGATCTATTCATACTCTCGGATCCTGTGTTTTCTTCTGAGTCTTTTCCCTCAAACAACTCTTTTCTTAACTCATGACATCACTGAAAGCTCTTAGCATAGCTAATAAAGCTGTAAGATTTAGTGCTTGTGTGACTGAGCACAATCTTTTCTTTCTTATGCCTAACTATTGTCTCATGTTTAGAATATGATTCTTGACTCCTCCTGCATAATACAGACATTCACAGCTTCTCTGAATACCAAATAAGGAATACCATGTGGTGTTGCTGGTTGTATGGATTTTTCACTTTATAAGTTAATCATTTTTTACCTGTATCCTTGGTGTCATGTTGTGTCTTGTGCTTATTTACATGTAAAATATCTGTTTAAGAGCAGATGGACTTGTCTGAAGACAGCTTTACCCCAGAGAACCAGTGTACAAAGGGGCATAGTAGAGAGATCCAGTATTAAGCAAAATTAAAACAAGAATTGCATAAAACCTGCAAAACTGGTTTTTCATATATTACTGGGTGCAACCCAATTTACTGAATTAAGAATGATAAATTTCAATTATTTATCATGGTAGCAAAATTACAGAGGATTTAGAATACTATTAAACTTGCAAAAGTATCAGTAGCAGTTCACAAAACTATTCTAAATTGCTGTATTTTATAATAAACTCAGTAACAACATTGCTTTGGCATCTAAGATCATTCCATTCATTGACAAATTTGACTTTAAGATTTCGGTTTCAAAATACAAATGTTTTTCATGTGGAACTCTGCTGCTGCTTGGTTCAAAATGAACCTAGACTCTTCAAGCAGCCCTGAAACTTCAGGCATGAGCATCACTATTCAAGACAAGAGCAACAGTGAATAGTGCGGTTCGAAATTTCCTCTCAATACTTTTAGCCCATCTCCATTGTCCAAGGAATTCAGTCAGAGGTGAGAACAACATGGTGTACAATTGGTTTCAGTCCTGCATGATGCAGGACACTGGTTGTAATATGCAGAGTTTGCATTGTATTAAAAATAAAGTACATATTTATGCAATTCAGATTTTTGCAATAGACCACATCACCTTTCATGAAGCAGATTCGGGACTCAGGAAGCTTCCTCATCAGGCGACCCATGAAGAACTCACTGCCAAAATCCTCAGCACGAATGAAGGCACCATATTTTAAGAACCCAACCTCATAAGGAGTGAACTCTACCCATTCTGCAGAGACATAAAACAAACTTTTAAATCTTAATCTTATCCCTACTTCCCTGCAGGAAGGGCAATGAAAAGGCAAAAAGGCAGCTGCAGGATAAACCCTATCTGCGGGGTGACCACAGACTGGCCTTCCTCAGGGTAAAGTTATCACTCAACTGGTGTTAGTCACTCACTCAGTAAAGTTTCAGTGTTGTTCATTCAGAACTTTCCAATGACCCTCTCCAGAGAGAACATTAGGGAAGTTTATACCAAGAGGGGTCAGCCTGAGTTACCCCACATGTGGAGCTAAGGCTTGTCCTTAAATCTTGGCTGTCCTTAAACACCTCCCCAAGATTTCTCCTGCCCTGCAGAAGATAAGTTCCTCCCATAGCCTAGGCATAAAGTCTGGAAATGGAAAAGGAAGTTAAGGAAGAAAATAAACTGTTTATAAATGCTATCAGTCAGCTGTAGAAGAGGTTGAGAAGAAGTTGAAGTACTGATAATGCAGATAGAACACCAAATAAGCCCATTTTTGCCATCACCTTTGAACTCTGAAAGGCTGTAATCTTCTTTGATGTTGAGGATCATGTAGATAGGTAGGGGATTTTGACCCTGACTCAATGCCTCTTGCTCATCTGAGAGTTTGTGGTTATTTTTCTGTGAATTGATGAAAGACAAAGAGCAAAATCAAGGGACCTTCTTGGCATAGTTTATGGGCTTCCAAGAGTACAGCAAAATACATAGCTGTTTCCCTCTTAATTTTGCTATTCTCTCGACTCATTTTGTGTCCAAACATTTTTTTTAACCAAGGAGTGATCTAAACAGTTACACATCCACATAGGCTTATTTAACTACTGGTAGCATTGTAGGATGCTTTTTTAAAAAATGGTCTCCTTTTTAGTAAATACATCCACTTCACATGGAAATTTGTTCTCACAGGGATGAATAGAGGAAAATAAACCAAGAGCAAGACTCTTTAGTTAGGTACTCAGATAGTCATGCTTGTAGAAGGAGACATAGGTTTTCTTCTCTAGAGAAGCCCCTTGGGCTGCTAATTATGCATTAAGAGATATGTGGGGACAAAGCTCTCAACAAGTTTGCAGACAACACTAAGCTGGGTGGGAGTTGTTGATCTGCTGGAGGGCAGGAAGGCTGTGCAGGGGGATCTGGACAGGCTGGATCAATGGGCCAAGGCCAATCATATGAGGTTCAGCAAGGCCAAGTGCCAGGTTCACCACTTGGGTCGTAACAACCCCATGCAGCACTACAGGCTGGGGTAAGGGAGGCTGGAAAGCTGCCCAGCAGAAAAGGACATGGGGCTGCTGGCTGACAGCAGCTGAACATGATCCAGTGTGTGTGTGTCCAGGTGGCCAAGAGGGCCAATGGCATCCTGGCCTGTGTCAGCAGTAATAGTAAGACCAGGGCAGTGAGTGTCCCCCTGTATTCAGCACTGGTGAGGCCACACCCCACGTGCTCTGTCCAGTTTTGGGCCCCTCACTATGAGAAAGACATTGAGGCGCTGGAGCGTGTCCAGAGAAGGACGTGGAGCAAAGGCAATAGAGCTGGGAAAAGGTCTAGTGAAAAAGTCTTACAAGGAGCAGCTGAAGGAGCTGGCACTGTGTAGCCTGTGAAAAAGAAGGCTCAGGGGAGACCTTGTCACTCTTTACAACTTCCTGAAAGGAAGTAGTAGATAAGTGGGGATTGGTCTCTTCTTCCAAGTAACAAGAGATAAGACAAGAGTTGTGCCCGAAGAGGTTTAAATTGAATATTAGAAAAAATTTCTTCACTGAAAGGCTAGTCAGCATTGGAACAGGTTCCCCAAGGAAGTGGTGGAATCACTATCTGTGAAAGTGTTTGAAACTTGTGTAGATGTGGCACCTGGGGACATGGGTTAGTGGTGAACATGATAATGATAGGTTAATGGTTGGACAGAGAGGCCTTTCCAACCTTAACAATTCTAAAACCCCTTTGTTAATCAGCAGAAATCATCTGCTGGATAATGCTGGCATGCTCTCAGGCATCTGTCCCTGGATCTTCATTTTCCATACAATAGTATTCAGTAGCTGTTAGAGAAAACATAAGAAAAACACTACCCCATCGTCTAATGCTTTTTCCAGCAGAAGCCCCCAAAAATCAACACTAGAGATCTGGTATCCCTCTTGCTTCCGCAGCTTTAGCTCCTTTGCATAGTATTTCAAGCTCTCCAGGGAAAAGCAGCTTAGCTTGCACTTGGTCATATGTCTGCGGACTTCACCAATCGGTGCTGATAGATCCTTGTGTGACCAGTCAGCACTCTGATACAAATGTGACAAAGTCCTGGGGAAAAGAAAGGGAGCGCATTGTCATATGCAGAGAAACTTTCACTTTTTAGACTTAGATTTAAGGTCCACATCAAATGAACTAGCTGAGTTTCTTTAAAAGCATCTTTTGAGCTTAGTATATTATTGAAAAGATTTTTTGATTTAGAGGAGTTCCCCAATTCACTAGTGAAACTTGATGACTTGAAAAAAGCCCCTCCTTGCTACTAAGGTTTATGCACAAGGCTGTGATTTGTGCCCTGGTGACTCAGTAGGAAAGATCCTAGAGCTGAAACAAAGCAGCACCTAGGCCATTCACTGGCTTGGGTAATGTGCCCCTAATGCAGCAATAAAAAAATCTCAAGAATTAAACTCATGCCTTTCTTTACAAAAATGAAGATAATAAATATTTCACAGCAGACTAGAGCGGTGATGAGTGATGCCTTTGTTCAGGATCTCCTTACCACGTTGAACCAGATGACCCAGTGATGTATGAAATAGCATCCAAGAGACCCAGCTTTTGAAGACCCAACAGGTTGCCTAACAGAGATGTCAGTGCCCGGGTGCCACCTCCTGTTGTCATCACTGCTACAACTGGTACCTGTTTAATCATCAACACAGCAGTGGTAAGCAACACTTTGTTTACCAGCACAAGTGATCACAGCTGAGTGAAATGTAGCATGTCAGTACCACAAAAAATTCCAACATTTCACCATTTCCCCAAACAGGGATGAAAAAAAATGAAAACTGTGTATTTTGCACAGGAAAACAAAACAAAACAAAACAAAACTAACTGATTTTGAGGATCTTGATCAAAATCAATCAATTTTGATTGCAAATTTTTACACGCTGGCTTTTCAAAACCAATCGTTTCAATATTTCAATATTAGACTGCATTTTCCTTAGCAAAATATCTTTTCTTGAGAGGCCTGTTTTGATAACGAGCAGAGCTCATCCTCTCTGTAAGTCAAGCATAATAGCTAGATTACATTTCCTACAAAGTACTGAGAGTATATAATTGCAGTGATGAAGCCTAATTGCATGGAAATCTAAATTGTGTTACAGGAAGACAAATTTCTCTAAGAAACCCACTGAGAGAAGAGGAGCCCATTGACATTTTCCACACACATTTCCAGGCAATTGCATCAAAGAAATACTCAACAGTTTCCTGATTCAAATTGAACATTTCAGGTAAAAGCAAAGTATTCTGATTTGCATTTACCTGATTATAAGGAAATATTCACTTGCTGGAAAATCTGAAAATAATAGTTGGAAGTACTTCTAAAAATTCTTATACTGCTGGTTTTTTTTTTATTGAAACTATTGTGCCAATGAGAAATAATGTAGTAATATGATCAGTTTGTGAGCAGGGGCATAATTTATATTGTATAAAACCATACTGTCATACATTAGCTAATAGGCCTTTGGTCTGCCTGTCCTGGAAAAAGGAGAAAACACAGGTGAAAAAAAATTAACCAGCTCTCAGACTGGTTTTTCATTTCTCAAGTTCCTGATCACAAACCATGCTCCTTCCCTAAAGCACCAACCATCCCCACGCTAGTGAGGACATTAACAAATACAAACCCTAGCTCACACAAGCAGATTAGAGAAAAAATGTTGAATGTCTTTGTTCTATTTGAGGAACTACAGCTGAGATGATGAGCACCAGAGGAAAGAGTCTAAAATAAGACACCTTCTTATCAGCCAGTATTATGCATTACCTTAACTGTTAGATTTTCTCCCTCCAAAAATCTGATAAAATATGAGGTCTTGGTGGCTGAATGATCAGCTAAAACAGTCATACTATCCAGGTCAATAATGCACAAATGAAAAAGAAATAGAGAAAAAATTCTGATTTATGGCATTATGTTTTCTGGAAAAATGTGTATCAAGAGGGTTTGATGCTATCCTGGCTCTTCATCTAAAATAGAAAATATAGAAAATCATTCCTCAATGCTTTACATGGTGTAGTGAATGTATCAGGGCTAGTTAAGGAACAATATGCAAAAGGCTAGGAGCATGACATATTCCTGTTACAGTCCCTGTGATACTCCTCATACCTCATGATCTTGTAGGTCTTGTTCTAAATGTAGTGCTTTTTTCAGAGCAGAAGCCACAAACTTCTTCCTTTTCTGTAGGAAATTTTTCTCTTCTGTACATGGATCAAACTCCAAGCGAACATCTAAGTTTCTGGACCTCAAACAAAGTCCAGGGTTAAACAGGGTGTGCAAAATCACTTAAAATTAATATCTGGATGCTTGCTTACAAGTTGCAACTTTATTATGAGGCTTAGAAAAGCTGCTAATGTGGCCCCACAAAAGCACATCACAGATGGCATAGATAAGGTAGAGAAAAGGCTGATAAACTGCAAAGTAGCAAAATCTTACAGAAATAAATATTCTTTATTACTACACTGATTTTCAGGAAGTGTCTGACATAAATACTGCAATCCATATATGGATACTAAAAACAGTGGAATATATAGGATTTCTTCCTCAGGACTGCCAGATTTTGTAAATACAAGTACTCCGTATTTTTCACAAGGAAGGAAATGAAAATAAACATATCTTTTTCTAAATATATAGCTCTACAGATGTTGCAACCAGAAAACATTATTCTTCCCATCTAAACTGAACTTCCATATAGCAGCATAACAGGAAAATTCACCTAGCACAGTTAACCACCTTCTGGACATAGGTAGTGAACATAGGTGGACAGGTAAATATAATCATTGACTCAATACTTTCTCCCTTAGTTACAGTAATAGGTAAGAAAGCAAAAAAGCATATTCTTTTTCACAACCACAAAACCCAAAGACAGAATTTCTTACCAGTCATTTGACTTCACATGTAAATTGACTGTCTCATCCTAGGAAAAAAAACCAGCACAATATAAACACTGGAGATCATTCTACGTTCTTTCTTTACCATCAGCTCTTCAGCCCTTCTCTTTTTCTAAAAGCCACATTGAGCCACAAAGCCATAATAATCAGAAAATCCATCTAAATCTTAAAACTTCTCCAAGTCCACTTTATTTTCCTTATATTGTTTTATACTAAAGATAAGGAGAACAGTAAAAAGTAACATCAGCTCTGCCAATGTGCTCCATCCTGCCTCATCATTTGCATTTGCTCTGATCTGCATTAGTCCCTGAGGTGGTCACAGAAATCCCTTTGTCATGTGTTTGGCTGTGATTTTTTTGTTCTGCTAAGCTCATATGAAAATGTACAGGTCCATGGTGTTAAGAATTGTTAGGAAGCTAAGGGCACTAACAGTTACATATCTAAACCTCTGCTTCACACAGATCTAATTAACTCATGCCCATTGATCTTTGGTCTATAGCTTAACATTTATTGTAAGAAGTTGGTATCAATCACCTTTGCTACTGCCACCTTCTCACTGAATGGAAGTGAATCCAGAGGAATAGTGAGGGATGCATGGCAGTCTTTTTTTTCTTCACCTGAAGTACACTGAAAAATAAATTATAATGTAGAGAAATATTTAATGTATACACCATACAAAAGCACTGTCTCCAATTTACTTTTTTCAAATGGGGTCCCTGTCTAGCCGTTTTCAAGTTGGTATCTAATATTTGTATGTCTTAGGGGTTACAATGCTGTTTCAGAGCTGAAGTTCATGAAAGATAGCTCTTTATTAAAAATACAAACTCTTTCCATTTGCCCCAGACAAGTGTAGAAAACCCTGAGTTTACTGTGCTTACTCAAGCTAATGATCACATACCGAGCAGAAATGAGGTTTCTTCTCTGCTAGAGCCATGCACAGCTCTGACAGGCTGTACTTGATATAATGGAAGTTCAGGGGCTTCAGAGGTTGCCAGAAAGAGCCCAGAGACAGGGTCTGGCTCTTCTCATATGATCCCTTCACTGAAAACAAGAAGTCTTTTTCTGAAAAAAAAATCCAAACATGAAAAATATACAGACCATGATCCCAGAAATGGAACATTAAATGGTCTTTCAGAAGCTTATATATAAATCCTTCAGCAATGCTTACAAGCTTCCAAACTCTATTTATCCAGCAAGGGAATAGTACAAGAAATAGGAGGAGAAGAAAAGCAAAGAAGCAAATCAAAAACAAACCACAAAACACCAAAAAGCTTATAAAGCTGCAGTAGATGTTTTAAAAACTCAGACATACAGGTAAAGTGGACAAAACCTAAGTTGAGATAGAAACATGTATTTTCTTCTACTTTACAGCACTTACAAGGTTAATTCCTTTAATTTCAAAGTCCAGTTTTCATAGTCAGTTAGCACCGACTATAACTGTCGGATCTGTGAACCTGCATATACACTCCTAACCATCCAATTCCTGTGCTCTAATTGTAAGAACAAAGCAGAAAAATGACCAGATAAGAAAATGACAAAACAAAACAACACACAGACAAAAATCCAAACAAACAAAACAAAAAACAAACTAAACAAACCAAAACAAAAATATTTTAAAAATACCAACAAACAAAAAACAAACAAACAACTCAAAGCAAGCAAGCAAGCAACCAAGAAAAGTCAGTTAACCATAAAATAAGGGTGTTTTGCTTCTAGTTTGAAGTCTAACCTGAAGGTTCTTTTTTTGTCCATCTGTTGTCTGCTATGACTTCCAAGCAGGAAATTTCACGAGACTGTAGCAGGGATGAAAAATGAGAGGTTAAAGTATATAAAAAATGTCATATCTGAGTCACTTCATTGCTCTCTGTCTTTGGTCACCTGAGTCCCTGGGGTCTGGAAAACAGTCCACCCTGTGTTTGTTAGGCTGATAGGAGAAAATGTGACAGGTTTTGTCACTCTGAAAATGTGACAGGTTTCAACTGAAAGAAAAATTGCTGTGGTGGTTTTGGACAGGACTGGGAAGAGAAGGGAAATAACAGGGGGGCAAATGGGAGTGTGCTGAGACCTCCTGAGGGTAAACTAATGGTTGGCCAAATCAGAGGGATGTCCTTGCTGCCCTGCTTTGGTGAAGCTGGACAGTCAAGTGCTACCTCCTCTAAGTAATGAGTTAAGAGCAGCTGAAAAAGCAGCTTCCATATCATCCTGTGGAAATGGGGAGAGCAGGATGGCCATGAGAGAGTCACAAAAGAAGTTCTCCAAAGGAATGACAGAGCAGTAGTACGTCAGTGAAAGACCACTTCAGGCTTTGTCAATAGGCTTGATATCAGCTTGTGGTGGTGAACAGGTCTCTGGGTATCCCAAATGACTGTGCACATTCTTTCCTAACACATCCTCCTGCAGGGAGCAGCACAACAGGATGGCTACCTGTGTTTAACCCCCATCTCCCTCCCCTTCAGCCTTGCTGCAGTGAGGTGTTGGGGCACCTGCCAGATTCACCATTCCTATCACTATCATGAAAACAAAGACAGAAGAACAATAGTTTAAAATTACCACTAATACACCATTAGTCACAAGCTTTTCAGGAGGCACTGGACTGAAAGAGAAAAAAATGCAATCAGAAGAAGTATCACCTAAATACATCCTTAAATGAACATCAAGGAATAATACCTTTCTTGAAGTTTGTCTTGTCCAGCATGGTCTCAAACATGTCTCTGATTTTTAATTTAGGGACACATCTGAAAGGTGTTTTTCTGGTTTTTTTTAAATCATAATGGTAAAGAATAGTTGCAATAAGTATGATGACTGCAATTCTTATTATCCTCCCTCATTCAGCAAGTAATAGGATAAATTAATAACTAGGATGATTCTTGGTAGATAAGGAATACAGAGTTTGAGCCAATATGCAACTAACTTCATCAACCAGCCATTGCTGCCATGCTGAGTATTTTAAACTGTATTATACTAATTGCTAGCATGTGTTTGACTGCTTGCAAAGGGGCACTTCTATGGTTCCCTGTGGATGTTACTCACATGCTCTCCGATGTAAACTCAACCTCTAGCATCTCCTGCGTCTGTAAAAAAATAATTTATTATAAGCATCTGAATTAATTTTCTTTCTCATTAGCTATGGTTGTCAATTATTATTCTGGCTCCTGAAAGAGTTCTTCAATCAAATCAAATTTCCCTCCTGTTCCAGGATATAGTGCAAGGAGTGAAAGCATTTGAGTTAGACTGCTTTTGAAAATGTTCTCCCTCCTTTGTTAACCATCAGTCCTCAGGCCAAACTGCCCTGTTCTGTTTGGTGGTGAGGCAGAGTAGAAGGGCAGGCAGTCCTGCAGCAGTAGCTGTTGGCTTAAAACTGTCCAAAGGCTTGGCTTTTTACTGTGAAATGTTATCTGAAGAGGGATACTGATGTATAGAAGAGGGCATTCTCAATTCTTCTGATCAAAAGGACTCCTATAACACAGACAACACATTGATGAGTGCTCAGACTGCTGAAATCACTGTGGAGCTGAATACCCATATGTACCCTATAAGGAAAGTCAGTGAAATAGCAAATCTATAGAAGTATCTAAATTGAATACCCACATCCCATGTTGAAGTCATCATGTAAGTGTTCAGGCACACTGAAACAACAAAATAGTTTGAGCAACTGGCCATCAACTGGTTTTAGCACCTTAGTATGGATTGTGGATTATTTTTGGGTATATTCAAAAGAATTATAGGGCAAGGAATCCGTTTTTAAGGGAGTACTTCAGCATCTGTGCCAGAGTATGCGCAAACTCACAAGTGCTTGTGCCAGGAAAAGAAATTCTAACCAAGAAACTTTGTGCAATGGTGATAAAGTTTTGTATTTGAGCAAGAGAGTCAAGAAAGTGGGAACAAAGGCAACTCTGGTGTCAGAATTAGCAGGTGTTTTTTTACACCTGCTAAGTGGTTTGATGAGCTAGCAAAAGCCTTCAGGATCACGTCCTTGTCTGCTTTGCTGATTAAGGTTTGGAAGGCTCTTCACAGGGTATATGAAGTGCATACCAAGAGGAAACAAACTCTCCTACCTACAATTGCTTTAAAAGAACTTACTTAGGAGGTAATATCAAAAAATGTATTTTCTTCCTGTGACCAAGGCAGTTTTATCACTCACCTTTGGATTTAGTTGAAATGTCAAGTGAACAGTTTCTCCAAGCTGGATTTTAGCAACATCAAAGAGAACAGTGAAGAGAAGGTCATCTTTAGTGACTGCATTTTCATCATAGACTTTCATCTCAAGAATATTCTGTGAACAGAGGTACAGAATTAGGATCCTATGTTGAGACTTTAAGAGTAACAAAATGATGCGCTTAGCATGTTAAGGAAAACAGAGAAAGCATGGGGAGAAGTGAGAGAGCATGCACAACCTGTGCATCCACACAGAGCTGAAGAAAGATATTCTGAACCTAACACAGAGTTGGGTTTGTTGTTCAGTTTTCCTGCAGAGTAATTTAAATGACAAAAGATAGTAGAATCACTGAATCTTGAAAACCATGTTCGGCCTCCAATTTGGTATGAGGTCACCACTTTTTCCTGAATTGTAGGAAACCAGCTAGTTGTCGGGACTTTGTTGCTATTGGTAGAATAAAAATCCTTGGAATAAGCAGCAATTAAAATACATTAAGGATGTACCATATAATTACTTCATGGTTGCATAATTTTATCCTGTAAATTATTAAACAGATCACATGCAGATAATTACCACGGAATCTACAGAAAGTGATATGCTTTTGTTAAATTGCACAAACACCACTGTATAAATCTCCTCCTCTCCCTCCTCTGTCACCTGCCTGTTTGGATGGACAGGAGAGGGTAACAACCCTCCTGTGCCTGATTGGTAGCTAGACATGGGCTGGTTCAGAGATGCCTCCCAGAGTGCTGAGCAAGTGAACCTTAGCTGCTGTTTTCTCAGTGGGGCAATAATTCAGACCTCCCTCATTATATTCAGCAGCTCATTTTCATGCAAATTACAGGGAGTGCTTATCTCAGATTCTTACTTATGCATCAGATTTAACTGCAACTTGCTAAGAGGCTTGATGTTTATTAAAGACACATAGGCTTATGATCTCCCACAGAAACACATGGATAAAAGACAGTGAGCATGTGAACTTTGTTGTCTTAGAAGTTCATAATGTATCTCAGAAAGGTCCATACCTAAATGTGATAAGTGATTGACTAGACAAATACACTGAAAGGAAGCCACTCCAGAATCCAAGCACTCAATTTTGACATCTATCATCCTGCAAGAAACCACCAAGGGAGAGATGGCAAATAACCTTTAGTTTGCAATTTACTGTCAGAAGACAGACATGCTGCTGACCTTTAAGGCCACCTATGTAAAAGTATTGCGCTGTGGTCAGCCCTGTCCATGACACTTGCTAATAGAAACATACTGTCAAGAGGCAGAGACAAGCAGCCACCTTGGTTTATAAGCCAGCCATAAATAGCCTGTAAAGGTTTATGGAAGGTGATGGAGGTGATATGCTTAAAAGCAATAGTCTGCAGTTAATAGAAGGCAGGCTTGCACTGAAAAGCAGATCAGTTTTCCTAGCTGTGATACTGCAATAAAATGTACTTATCTGGCTTAAATGACTGACTTATTTTCTGAGTGACCAACTGATTTGCAGTCCCAGCTACTCCCAGCTGGCCAGGAGAGGTATGCACAGGGTGCTGGCTGGCCAAGGGACATCTCCGGCTGTGCCCCTGGGATGCTGTATGGGAAGCATCCAGGGGTGTCTGGGCAGTTCACTGTTTCTATCTCTCCTGACAGAGAATATGAGGGCAGCATCACTGGGAGCCAGGTAATGAGCAGAGACAGCCCTTGGCAGAGCTCTGTGCCACCAGCTCTGGGAAGGGTCACCCTCCTGGAGCTGTGGGAATTGTGCCTACAGCACAAGCCTGGGAAGTCCTTTCTAGCCAACTGTTTGTCAGACACTCATCAAAACAGATGCCCATCAGTAAACACTGCTATTCCTGGGAAAAACCAGCACAAACATGCCCAGTCACTTTGCTTCCACAGTGACAGTGCATTATATGGTTTTACTGAGCTCTGGCTACCATAATTTGGGAAGATGAATACCTCAGCAAAACACAAGACAGGAAAGAAGAAAATAACCAGACCAGCAAACTCTGGTTCTGCTCAGACGGTAATGAGCACCGGAATTGCAGCATGTACAGAAAAACCTGCAAGAGCCTTAACTGCTGAGCTTTGGTTGTCCCAGATCCCCAGGATACATTTTTGCAGCCTACACTCAAGCCACAGCCACCACCACCATGCTGCTGTTGCCACACACCGAAAATTACTCTAGGTAATGTCACATGTCTTATCTCCTGCTGCAAATTTACAGAAAGTAAACATGAGTTCTTCCCAAACACTACTCCTGAAGAACTAGTTCAAGCAGCTTCCATGGCCAAGGTAGTTTTTTAGCTGTTCTGTGTGGTATTGCAGTTTTGAAAAACCTTTCAGGAAGAGCAGGTGTTCATGTGCGAGAGTTGCAGATCAGTGGGTGTTTGTTCCCATGCTGCAATGTTTGTCCCTTGACTTTCACCTTTCTGATAAACCTGCAGGGCTTCATCAAATTGTGCCTCACTGGCATTTTGAAAGAAGTTGGAATTTTTTAGGTTTGTAGGGAAAGCACTGGCTGTAGGCCACAGATGGGCAGACATGTGAAAGCTGAAAGCTACCAAACTGGGCCAGTACCACCTGACTGCGGAAGAAAGCCTGAGAACCTGTATCATGGGCAACTTCTGCAGTCAAAGGCAAGAGGGATTGTTCACTGGAGACCCTGTGAAACACACTGAGCAATTCCAAATGCTCTTTTGGAGGAGTTTATCAATTCTTGAGAGAGCCAGGGGACTGGCCTGCTGGTTTCCCTCTTTAGAGAGTCCTGATCTGGCACCAGCACTAGGAAATTAACAGTACATGCTGTAAAGCAGAGATGGATTGCCCCTGGTGCGAAGTAAGCTTGGTTTACTTAGCCTACCACTGATCTTTGTGAACTCCTAGACCCTGATGTTGATGCTGTCTTTTGGAGGTAGAAGATAGTGGGACCTGCAAATCTTCTTAAGGTTTAACACTTATCATCATGGTAAAAGTTCATCAAGTTCTCTTTTGCAAACTTCAGCTGTTGCTTTGTGACTTTTTTTATTTCTGTTCATTGCAAAGGAATAGTAAAAAAGTACAACCCTGTGATGCTTTCAGTACCTAGTTCATACATATCTTTTACACTATTCAAATTACTCTGAAATTTTCACATTTATTTGTGAAAAGCAGTGATTAAAAAAGGAAAAGAAAAAGTGAAAAGTGATAGAACACTATAGGAATGGTTATGAAATATCTTGGTTAATTTTTACATATCAGAAAATTAAATTTAATTTTGCTGCTACATTCTACTCCAAATCCCCTTACCCGTATCCTTTAGTCCTTCACACATATTTATTTCTGGTTTTATTTTGCCCTATATATTGATCACACCAAGGTATCTCTGCCCCAAAAGATAAACAAATGCACTCTGCATCTTACCTTTACTTGGCTCTGGATCCTGAAGCAAAATGTTTCATTCCACACTGGATCTTTGCAGTTCTTAATGGTTTTGGTCCGGACAGTCTCTGGGGAAGCAGTGGGCAAGGACAGGCTTATGTAGCAATCGGTTTGGCTAACTGTATTTGAAAAGATATGTTGTAACAAATTACTACAAATATCTTAAAGCATAGCCTTATAGCACTGAATGTATACGGCAAGTTGCAAAAAGGAGATGTTTCAATAATTTTTCTGACAGCTCTTTATTCAAAACTATTCACTTGTATTTGTTACCTCCTGCAAGTGGGAGCTCAGGTCATGAATGGAGATTCAAAGAAACCATTGCAATACAGACAACTGGTAAGAAAAGAGTACACAGAGCTAGTTTGACTTAACAAACAGGTTATTGGTATGTGTCCCGTTGGTTGCAAATCAAGAGATTTCTGTGATGGAGAAGAAGAATGCCTACACGTTTTAAGAAAACCTTCTTTCAAGAGTCAAATACTTTTTCAACCACCTTCCCCATCTGGTCTGCTGCCCCCACATATCTGTAATCCAGTCCACGTAATGAGCTGACTGTCTCACCCAATATGTGATCACATATCTTCACCATGAAAAACAATATGCAAAAATAGCAGTGCACTTTTGCCTTACTGTGATTTAAACTCTGAGCCCTGATAGAGAAGAAAATTCTAATTTCTGAGAAAGGTGGTAATATCACAGAAGGTTGCACAGTGAGCTACAAGTGGCATTAAATCTTAGTACACAGTAGTTGCTTTGGGTTTGTTTTGTCTCCAGACCTGTTTGGGTGGGCACAGCTATCACAGAATCATAGAATGGCCTGGGTTGGAAGGGATCTTGAAGACCATCTAGTTCCAACCCCCCTGCTGCGGGCAGGGGCACCTCCCACTAGACCAGGCTGCTTTGTGTGCTGGGCACTGCCACATGGTGTGGGTGAATTGTCTCCTGTGGGTTGCCAGAGTTTTCAGGTGAGAGGTGAGTTGGGTACTTGTATATCTGTGCAACTTTGCGCGTCAGTCTGATACTTGTGGAGTATTTGGTGGTGGTTAGGTATCTCTCTGCTACTGCTAAGGAGATAATTGATTTTTAGCAGGGAGCAATGCAGGGCATTTGCTCCTAAGAGCATAAATGAGTCGATGCCTTGTGAACCTGTGGTGATGAACTGAGACCCTGACAATGCAGTGAAGAATGCTGAGGCTCAGTCTCTCTACACTGTCATCCACCCTTTCCAGCCCTCCCATTTTGACCAAATCTGCTGTCCTCTCTAGGGAATTGACGTTTCTTTTGTCTGCTGGGCAGCTACAGCTGTCTCCAGTGTCTCCAGCTCTAAAAACTTGTTGTGTATTCACAGTATAGCTCAGATTTGGGTATAATAACAGGCAGTTTTGTGGGGTACCTGCTGAGAGGCAGCATGACAAATTGGGCAACCTACTGGAAAAGGTCTCATGACATTGGATATTGGCTTGTTTCCAGTCCCAGCTCTGTCACAGACTGCTAAGTCACTCAGGGCAATTGGTTTAATTTAAATTTATCTTGCTTCTCCGTCTGCATTTCCCCACCAATAACACAGTGATAACTATCATTTCCACTTTTGTAATCTGCTTAGATGTGACCCAGGAAGAGAGTCTGATCAGTAATTATATTATTCTTTCTCTACCAGTCTCTTGGTTCTCCTTCTACATTTTCTTTAAACTTGTGGGGTAAGTCATGCTGCAATGAATAGATGTTGCTTAAAGCAATTTGTGCAATCAGGGTATGTATGATTTATCTTTCAAGTCTTCTGATACTGCCTGAACATGAAACATCTTCCAGTTTTTCAGCATGCACTTGATTGTTTTCCCCTTACTGCCAATAGTAGGTAAGAGATTACTTTAACATTGCAATTATGTTTAAAAATATCCTAATATTACATACAATAATAAGAGACATCTGCATTTGCAATTTTAAAATGCAGAATATATGCAATATACCTGTTAATAACAATTTGTTGGTAATAAAACTATTTATTTAGCTGTCTCCCACACACTATTTTTGAAAACTCTTTCATTGATTTTTAAATTTTAAAAATATCTTTGAAAAAGAACTTTGCATAGTTAGTGGTACCAGAGGAGCAGGCTGTTTCTTCAGCAACTGCAAGTTATGCACTAACGATGTATGTGTGTTTTAGAGAATTTGTTCATTTATGGTCTGGGATATCTCTTTTTGTACACAGGAGCTATGACTCCTGCTTTAGAAGAAAGGCATTCGCTATTTTCAGAGTGTCAAAGAAGTGCTAAACTTATGACTTACACTCTTGTATCTAGAGAGAGCTGTGGAAGGTTTGGTTCTTCATCCTCTCTGAACACAACAGACCTATACCAACCTGAGAGGTTAGTCCAGTCTTTAGCAAGGCTGCTCACCCTTAATAAGGGCAAAAAAATAGTCCCACAATCTGATGATCCCCATTTAACACCAACTAGGTTAGCAACCAGTGAGATCTCAGTCTCAACGTAGCCTAAGACAAGAACGTCGATAGAGACAAAGGTATTTGACTCTGAAAACAAGCAATTAAAGGCAGGACACTCCACAAAGAATTACAAATTATACCCCAGAACTAAAATGTTGCAGGATGCATCTGACAACTTACATAAACAACACTAATTTAAGTACATTTTGGTCCAGATCCCAAATACACAATGTTAAACATAAGTGCAGGTGATGAGCTTTAGCACTGAGATCGTTTTGCATACACTTTTAGCCCTGGAGAGGAACATGTGGATGCTCACTCAGTGTCTTCCATATTGCATTCTCTTCGACTCTTTTCCTCCCTCCACCATAAAATGCTTTAACTCTTACCAGCTATTAAACATACCCAAATTGAAGAGGGTTGACTTAGGCAGCCTGGCATATGAGAAAGAGCTGAAAGACTTGAGCTTGTTAATCAAACAATAACAAAAAGTTTGTTAAATAATCAGTTCTGTAATGTCCAAATGATTTATACAAAGAGGATAATGTTCTGCGTCTCTGTGTGAACAGAGGCAAAAATTAGAAGACTGCTCCAGCTCTTAGAGGATTAGCACTGGCAAGAGAGATTTTATAAATTTTTTAGATAACTCACTTCAGACTGTTCTAGTACTTAAACGTGTATGAAACAGTGACAGACAAGCTAAATTTCATCCTGCTTCAAGAGATGAGGACCAGCCCAGGTGAACCTATAAGGTGTCACATATGGAAATGTTGCCACATAATTTCCGTGTTTACGCTGGAAGGCAGAAAACAGGATAATCATGTCACGTCAGTTATAGTCCATGGAAAACAACTAAGCCATTTCCCTGCCAGGACAGACTATCAGGGAAAGAAGTGATGGGATGGCTTTATATGGTACACCAGCCCAAGGGATCAATTACCAGATAGCTGGGTGCTGTCTCCAAAACAACTCCAAACCTCCTTCTTTGACACATATGAAATAAGACTGTAAGTTCTTTGGAAGAGTTGCCACCTTTTCATTCTAAACAGGTACACTGTCTGAGGAACAAGGCTTAAATCCATACACAGAGTCTCTAGGTACTATCACAATACAATCATCAAAATGAAACAACACAAAAAGCAACACAATGTAATGCAGAGAAGCCTATGCACAGCTTAACTACAAATCATGCATTTCCATAGGCTTACCCTTTTTTAGACTTTTTAAAAGCATTGCCACTCTTTCACCGTTCCCACCCTCAGATAATCAGCCAGTAAGACCCAAAATGTTGTATATTTTTGGAAAAGAGGTATTATCAAACAGATTTTCTTTGTTCTACCTTAGACCATCTTGGGGTGCTAATGTGGTGCAATCTCAGCTCTATCGCTAGCTAAGATTTTTTAGAAGGTTCTTTCATTCCCTTTTAAAAATAAACTAGCCAAAACTAAGTCTTGGTCAGACATCAACACTGTTGATGCAGATACAGAGGGTAGTCAGTGCATCTAAAGAAACCACTATCAAAAGAAAACATCACAGAAATAGGTTTGGAAACAGGCTGCAAGCAGTACACACAAATACTTTGGATTTCAAAGAAAACAGGAGTGGGAACAAAATCAATACCAGAAAGAGCTGAACCACCAAATCAACACTCACAAATTTTCTTTCTTCAGAAAGTGTTCCCAAGAATGTTGTTCACCCAATAAAGGAATAGAAACAAAATTGTTTAAAAAGTTTAGCTAAAACTTTTTGTTTCCTTAAGCATCATTATTTTGACTCAGAAATGCCTCTGACAAGGTATTCTTGGTTAAGACTGGTCCTAAACAAGTAAGAAAAGATGAGCACCTTTGTCAGGAAAATATTCAGAACTATTGTCAATTTAACTGCAGAATACGATGCAAACAATAGCACCAAAATTTGGGAGTGAATCTTACTTTTAACCTTCATTGGCTACTTACTGCAGCACTACTTTAGTGTCTCCTGCTGAGGGTAGAGTCATAGAAAGTGCCCGAGAGAGGAGCCATAGTCCCATGGGGACATTCTCATGTATCTTCTCAGCAGTGCAAACTATCACAGCCATGTCAAATCTAGCCTCTCTACTTTGCATTGGCCTCCCACCTAATAGCAAATCACATCAGGGTTCTTGGTCCTTATCTACAAGTGTCCTCTGTTCAGCAAAAAGGTTGTCCAAAACTCCAGAGAGCATCACTGATGGAGGACCTCAAGCTCTGAGAATCTTGCCTGTGGGCAAGGCTTTCCCTGGCACTACTCCAGGTGTTCAAAACTTCCACAGTGACCAAGACATACCACAGGCCTTATTGCATTGTGCTTTTATCATACCAATCACCTCAGCAGCATTCATCCACGTCCATTGGTAAGGATGCTAAGAGAGACAGATGCACAAAATAAAACGTGTCCCTGCTCAGAGGGCAGAGAAAGAACGAATCCCTAATGACAGATATCAGTCACACTGCATAATGCATAACTGCATGAACTGCAGATGCTGCTGTTTTTGTTGAAACTGGAACAACCAAGACAGGTACTGAGGTGGAAAAAATCTATTGGGATTCAATGAACAAAAATGTATTTAAATATATTTTTCATAACAAAATATCAAACATGAGAACCTGTACCTTTGCCCCGAGTCCTAGTTCTGGCCAGAACACGGTTAATTTTTGCAGTAGCCAAGAGGGGGCATGGCCAGGACCCAGAGGTTATTGCCCAGAGTTGGGGGAAGGGAGTCTCTTCATTAATATTGGTTCTGTTACTGCTTCCTTTCTTATCTTATTGCTGTTTCCAGTAAATTGTTCTTATCTCAACCCATAATCTTTACCATTTTTGACTCCAAGTCTCCTCTCCAGCCCAGTCAGCCAGAGAG
The DNA here is from genome assembly GCA_013399945.1 of Ploceus nigricollis. Lineage (NCBI taxonomy): Eukaryota > Metazoa > Chordata > Aves > Passeriformes > Ploceidae > Ploceus > Ploceus nigricollis. Next base: position 759,501 of record VXBC01008934.1, on the reverse strand, counting down.
AAGCAAGTGCCACTTTGCTGGGAGAGTCTTAGTGGGAACACTAAATTGGGAAGTACCATTTCTAAACCACGACAGCTCATCAAACAAATACCTCAAAAAATCCTGAAGCAATAAGTAAACCTTTGTTATCAATCTTCTGTTATTTATGAATTATCAATAGCTATAACACTTGAATAATTGAACTATCAGTATCTGTTATTTATGAATTCTTTGAATGTCCAAATAGCAAGTAATAGTACTGTCAACACAGGTTTATTGATATTCAATTTGTGGTTAATGTTTAGTGTCAAGCTAAGTATACTTTGATCCTAAACTCAACACACAATTATGCAACAGTAAGCAGGATATAGAGTAAAATATGGTCCTTATAAAGGATGATCAAAAATTCCAAGGTACAAAAATTTCAAAGATGTGGGAGACTATAAGCATGGGAAAAGGCAATGCTCAGCTCATTTGCTTAAATGGAGAGAAGGCGTTACTCAGCTCAGTCCAAGGAAATGTGTAAACAGAAATCCTATTCAGAGATCAAAGAACACACTTCTCCATAATTATCTGTTTTCTGAATGCAAACTAGAAAGGTACTTCCTGAGCAGAGTCTGCCACTGCCTTTTAACTCTGAAAGCCAAATGGCAGAGGAAGAATGAAGGATCTTGAATCACCACATGGACCTGTGTCCTCTCAAAGCACCATGTGATTCTACATTGCTGCCATCACCACCTACTCATTCCAGCCTCTCTTCTCCACCCAAGCTTCTCCCTTGTTCATTTCCATTGCCTCCACCCTTTTCAAACCTGTTTTAAAACAGGTTTTGACATTTTAAAATATTATAAAATATTTTGAATTTAATTTGTTTTAACTACTTGTTAACTAGAAGCCCCCACTAAACAAGATGATAATGAAGCCTACTAGGAACACATAGTACCAGCACAACAGTTCTTAAAGCTCATACCTGTTCAAGGAAGGACGAGATGCACTGCCATCTGCACTGGTACAGTATTAGAGCACAGTAGCTGATTTCACCTTTCCTTTTGAGACAGAGATGAGCATACCATTTACCTAAGGTTCTTTACTTTCAACAGTCTCTCAGTCAGTAAATCAGTTCAACTTCCTAATGCCTCTATGAGGCTCCTGGTGTCCAAGCCCTGGCTTTGGAAATGAGGAACTATGGTTTTGAGAAACTCTTCTACTTTAAGACTACACCAAAAATCTAAAGGAAGCCATGAAGGAGCATCACACATAATACCTTTGACCACCAGTACAGCTTTCTGTTCTTGCACACAGAAACACGCAGAGGCCAGCACGGCTGCAAGAAGATGTGTGTACACCTATGTACAACCCACTGATACCTAGCAGAAGAGAAGCAATTATTTCCACAGCTGTAAGGAGATGTGCAGAGCAAGTAAGGATCTCCTTGATTATAAATAGCATTGTTCTTTTTTAGCGGCAGCTTATGCCGCTATCAAGGCACAGAGGAGGCTTTTTGTCTCCACACTATTTACCATTAATACAGTACAGTAAAATTGTATATAACACAATATATACTACACTTCATCATGGCCATCAAAGACTTGAAAAAGGGAATTAATCTTCTAGATCAGAGAATACAAAATGGGTAACCTGAGGGAAACTAGGTTTATGTATGTGTCTGGTAACAATGAACTGAGGAAGAGCATGAGCAGTCTTGACTTGCATGAGTGGATGAAACCAAAAAGAAGACTGAATAGAAAGGAACAGAGTTGTTAAGAAATACAGCTATGAAACTGATTCATGTAATATTCACTGACTTTATCCATTCATTTGTTACTCCTATTATTAACTGTGGTTATGACTTTATTACAAACATCAGTCAAGACCAGGCCTCCATTTCAACAGGTACCTCAGTAGTTATGCAATTAGTTCTTGAACTTGATCTAATCAGCTTACAATTACAGTAAAAAAGCCCCTCTCCAGGATATGACATCACAAGGAGGATCTTCTTGTGATTACTGGCTGGTTTTATACCTGTTTCAGTTTCTTAACTAGTTAGGAAATCCCTGTTTACAGGATTTGTTGCAACTTGGCAGTTATCCACATAACGACTTCTCTGTCCTTGTGCAGATTCTTCTTGCCAAGCTTTTATCATGGGCTCTTTTAGTCTTTCTCTCCATTAATGCAAAAGCAGCCTGTCTGAGGAGGCAGTGACATCAGGAACCTAAATGAGGTGCCCCGAAAAGACACTAACCTTCTTTTTAAAAGGACCACATCCCAGGATTATTCTTAACCATTGCAAACATCAATGACCATGGGAAGCAATTTCACCCTAAATGTGTGTGCCGTTAGCAGTGGCCAGCCCAGGCAGCTGCCTGTTGGCACTGCCCACTTGCCTGAGTGCCCTCTTTGCACAAAGACTGCTGCTACCCTCTCACACCAGTGCTACAGTCAGAGGTAAAGTAAAAGGAAATATACACAGTATGTTGTGAGCATATCTTCAATCAGTCCTTTCCACACACACCTAGTTTCCTTTGGAGATCATGGCACTGAAAGGGGTTTTTTTATTTTGATGGTGTTACACAGGGTTTAGGTGATATAAGGAAAAACATTGGTACTACTCCCTTCCAACTTTTAAAATCAATAGGCAGTGTAGCATTGTGAGCTTGCTACGAAATTACATATCAACATGCTCAGATTTAATACTATAGCTGAAGAGAAGCCTAAAGAGAAGCCTAAAGCTTTATCTATTGAGAATGCTGATTGAGATTATCTTTTCATACTAAAGAAAACAAACAAAAAAGTAGCTGTAGACTATTCCAAGAAAAACATTTTCTAGCCTTGGACATTTCTAAATACCAATTTGGATGTGTCACCAATTCTAAAGACATTTTTTGTCTTCTGAATGGAGTATTTCTGTTAAATAAACATATGTAGAAAATGTTTTATATTTTACTTGTAGCCCATGAAGCAAACAGATTTCTCTTCCATAGATGTCAATTTGCAGTGTAGAAGATATTTTATCTCCTGGAAGATCAGTGAACCCAGCTACTGAGAAAAGGGCCATGCGAAACCAGATTTGCCAGCTGTGCCAGCCCATGGCCTGCTGTGACTGCAGTGGCAGCCTCTGGGATCAGTGAGTGCTGGGTGTGCTCCAATGGGACTGTACACAACAAGGCAGGTCTGGGCAGCCACACCGAAAACAAGATCTGCTCTGGGGAATCTACACAACACCCATTCAGCTCTTGTTATAAGCAGCATATGGGGTGAAATGCAGTGGTATTTGGCTGGCAGACAAGTCTCTCCAGAACGTAACTGTGCCATGGTTAAATGGTGGAAATGCAGAGCCTGGCATAAAGTTGGCTTCTGTGAAATAACTGTGGGACATGAACAGAAAAACTATGCCCTCTTCCAGTGATCTTGGTGGACAAACTTTTGGAAAACAAAAACTTGGAGAGCCCAGGCACCTCAGCTTGTGACCTTTGCTCTTGATGCTGTCAGTGACTCCCCATTTTGCTGGTGCCACAGGTAAGCCCTGTTGGACAGTTGCAAAGAAATTGCATCCTCCAGGCAGATTTTGCAGAAATGCTGGATGTGATTATGAAGATTTGTGACAGCCACAAAGCTATCTCAGTTTTAAAGCCAGAGATAGAGGCAGTCATATAATGATTAGCATTCTGCAATTCTTGAGATAAATACAAGGGGGCAGTTGTCTTGGTGTAAGAGCTGACATATCTAATATGCAAAAAAGGCCTTTTCACACCAGTCTGAAAAGGACCAGGTTTTCTCATACAGGCATTTCTGCTGCCCATGCAAGGCAAAGAGAAAAAAGAAATGTCTGCAACTATTTAGTTAGGAATATAACCAAATAGACCTCCCCAAAGAATAACATCCTGAAACTGGGAATGGTGTTTTCCTGTGAAACTGAAAATGAGTATCTGGGTTCCTGTCCAGAGCAGAGATGACAAGTATCAAAATAAGATCCCTTAATGGCCCCCCGAAGTGAATAATTTGAGGTATGACAATTAAATGCAAACATTACTGTTGAGTCAGAAGCCAGATCTCTCAGCCACAGACCTAAAGAACCACAGACCTCTTGGAAAAGTGGGGCAGGGAAAAGCATGGTTCAGTGTTTGTCATACCCCAAAGCATTTATTATAAGCCACTTCTGGGAACATGTTCTCAATCCAAATGAGATTTTGGACTGGTCTGGTATCACTATTCTTTTAAATTTTCACTAGGAAAATTTAGCCAAACTCAAACATGCCTAGAAGTTGCAACAGCCAGGTCTTCATGATATGTACTACTTAGATTATAGTTATCTGAAGGTTGCTTCATCATTAGCGAGCAATTCCTTCTGATTCATAAGTAAGCCTTATTCCTAACAGACTTTAATGCATATTACTAGCCTAATCCTTGTTATTACACTTACACCATGTACAAACACAACCTTTTGTCTGATACACAGGGAAAAGGTCAATAGCGTGATTATAGGTGATTGCCACAGCTAAGCCATAATAAAAAATTAAGTCCTATGTTATATGTCTATGTGCAAGACATGGACGCTGCGGGTAGCAGTCCCTCTGCACAAAGAGGGCCCATCAGGTGTGCAGTGCCACAGCTGAAGGAAAGCAAAGTGTACTCATGCTTGACAGGCAGTCTTCCAAAACCAGATTCTGACTCCAACAGAGCACCAATGGCTCTTTGCAGCTGGAATTATTTCTGTGCCATCTTTCAACTCTCTGTCCTCATCTCCATCTCTCTTAACAACTTTAAATTGTACATAAATAGTAATTAAAACAAATAAATGTGAGCCACATAAAGAAGTGTACTACACTCTCACACTGGTTTTCTCATTCAGTGTAATGCTTTTTAACAGTCTCATTTTTTGTGCTGTGTGTATCACACCATGTGGCATGGCTCTACTAACAAAATTATTTGCTCTGAGAGAGCGTAGATACACAGGAGAGATAAAACCTCACTGACTTTCTGCTGTGATACTGGTAACTTGGTCCTGATTCACAGAGGGAAAATAAATGTGGTGCTCTCTTGCACACAATAAAGAAAGGCAATTGGAATGGGGAATGGATGAAGCAGCTCCTCTAAGACCCTGTCATCTAGCACTGCTTCTTCTACCTCTTTCTAGCAAAGACTTTCTTCCACATCTGGCTTTGGAAGCAAATCTCCTGTGTTACAGCTTCAAACCTGAAGTCAGGTAATCAATCATCTGCTCAAAATGAAGATACAGGATAAAGACTAATAAAAGATAAACAGCTAAGATAAATAGCTATGGATTTCTGGAAGTTCTATTGTCCATAAGAATGAAAAGATCATAATTTCCAACCATTATAAAATGCTGAGAAAGAGAGAAACATCCCTGATTTTAAGGCCAGAGGCACATGTTTGGTTATCAGCTCTGCAGGTGGTGGTCTTGATGCTATTGTCTGTCAGGGCAGCTTAAAAATTCCCTTGGGGTGGTAACATGCCAGAAAACTGTTCAGCTGAGATAGAAATGACAGAGAGGGAATTGAAACATTCTTTCACTTTTTTCTAAAGATTTGCTGTTTTCAAGAAAAGTCAATATGCCTATGCTGGACACAATGGCAGAAATGCAAGAATTTAATAGGAATCTCCATGGAGGCAAATATACTTGCTGTGTTCACTTGGTCTTATTTGATACACAAAGGTTTATATTCACTTCCTTTCCATTTTGTTCCTGACTTGTTCTTTCTGAGTCAGATACTTGAGATATTGAACTTTCTTTCTCCTACCTGAGTAACAGCTGAGATTTTTCTCTCTTCACTTCCACTTTCACCCATTCCAAGTCCTCAGAAACATTTCAATGGTACTTGTTTATATTGAAAAGTCTACTTTGAATACATTTCAGTGCAATTTTGACAGAAAAAGAAGTTGTTTGACAATAAGATATGTAATTCTCCTTCTACCTTTTATTTTCTTATAAGCAAAAAAAATTTAAAAAACTGCAACTGAAAATTAACACCTGAATTTGTTCATCAGTCTGGCTCTGAACCTTGTTAGCAGTTAAGGTACTTTACAGTACACTACAGTAGACATTTGCTATTTCTGCTAATAATAGTAACATGCTATAAACCAAAAGGTATTGTTTGTATAAAACTGTATTCAAAGCCTAGTCCAAATTCAAATATGCATCAATATTTGAAACCATGGTGTCACTTCATACACAGATACCAGTTACAGTGCCAGTAGCAAGCACATGTTCTTTGCTTTCAGAACTGAACTACTAAAAAGTGCAAAGAAAGACTGCGATACTCACACAGATCTGCTTTTCTCAGATTTTTCATTCTTATGATTTTCACAAAGAATGAACAGCAGGGGCATTCATCACTCTGCAGAAAAATGAAAAAGTTTATTACCTGCATTAATGTTAAATTGTCTGTGCTTCATAAAACATGCTCTCCCACAAATTCCTGTTGCAATTTTCAAAGCCATGGAGCAAAATTGAAAGATGAACTGCTTGCATTACTTTGGAAGTTAAAATCACATCTACATAGAGTTTTAAAAATGGAAAAAAATTGAGGGAATATTCCACTGTGTATATATGTCATTGACAGAAGAAATAATTTTTTTGTGGCACTGTTTGGTGAGTGAGGCACCATTAGCACAATGCAGCACAACATGAAAAAAGCAGATGCCAGAAAACAGCTTTGGAAGAGATGTTAACAAAACTTCCCCACTCAGACCAGATACTGGATATTTGCAGAAGGATCATTAGCTGAAATATCATATGCAGAAGGAAAGGCAAATAACAGACCTGACTCAAAACAGTTATCAATTCTTGCAGATTTTAGTATCTGAAACTTTAGCTATTGCTTCACTGAAAGCATTTCCTAGTTCCTCTCCCATTCTCTGCTAGCAAAATTACTCCACCACATTCCTTAAAGGAGTTATGTCACTCCTCTCCTTTTTCCAGTTAGGAATTGATCCAGGTGAGACGCTACAAATTCTCCTATCACTCTCAAATTATGATAAGCTGACCTTGGTCTGTTTTTTATGTCTAACTCCAAAAGAGAAGAGCATGTTTTAATGTCATCTGTCTGGGTTTAGGTTCTGGGTGGAAAAAGTCTCCCCTCACCCCCCTATCTCTAAGAAGCCTCTACTTTTACTCTTGATGCTGTTTCAGTGGTTAAGGGAAAGGGGGAGAGCAGAGAAGACAGTCTCTTTCCTTGCTTTCTATGCATACTTTCCACACAAAGACCATTGCCAGGTTCTGTTCAAAAAGATGAATTTGTAGATGCTTAGTGTTTCTTTGACCAGATTGGTTAGACATTCACATGTGTTATTTCTTAAGCCATGGGGATGCTCCATTTGAGATCTGCAAGCATCAATGCACATTTATCTCAACACATATCCATGTATATGGAGAGAAGCTCTATAATCTCCATTATACAACCAGGGAAGCAGGGCACAGAATAATCAAATAACTTGTTCATATCAAACTGAAGGTTAATGTCAGAACTGAGAAGGAGACAGAGTATGTTCATTCCCTGGAACCCAACAGACAGTTTTAGGGCTTTTTCTCCCACCTATGTTCCATCAAACAAACAAACCAAAAAAAAAAGACCCCCCACAACTTCTGAGACAGATCAAGATTTTTTTGTGCATCAGTCATGGACAAATATAAAACTAAGACCATCACTATTAATCACTGTTTTTAGGCAGTGACCCCCCTATGTGCCTCGCTACCAGGTGGCTGCTAGCACAGCTACCTAGACACCGTATATGTTTTATAGTCCCAGCTGGCAGATGCTGCACTGTGAAAGAGCACAGCTTACATAATGCTTGAGTCAAACCACAGATTAATCCCAAATTCACAGAAAGCTCCTGTGAGGCACATCAGAATGGCTCCCAGCCTCCATGTGAATCACCCACTGTGGCTGAACTTCACTACCAAGAGTGCGTCCACAAGGCAACTAATACCAGCAAAGGTATAAGTCATCCTTATATAAATAAGTAAATAAATACAAGAAATTAGAAATAAAAGCTCACAAGTCATCTTCTCCCCACCAGAAGCCCAGCCACAAACCCACCCCAGGCCATCTTCAGCTCCTAGAGCTTTCACACTCTTACCTCACGAGCACTCCAGTATGAGCCCATCCTGCTCCCAGCTGCATACAAGTCAGAGATGGATTGTCACTTCACTGTCAGAGGCAACAGCTGTGATTCACAAACTACCTCTGCAAAATTTAAGGAGACACCTGCTGAGGAGCAAGTGGTTTATCCAGGCCCCACCTTCCTCATTGCATGAAAGGGAAAGTATGAGAAGAGAAGGGGGGGGAGTTTGCTGGGTTTATTTGATAGCTAAATAACAGAGGTGTGTGTTTGGGGAAGGCTGTACACACCAAGGTGCCAAGAGTGATCAGCAATTCAAGATAAGGGGGTGATAACACACAGCACTTATGCATGGATATCTATGTTCTAGAAGCCTCAGCAATTAACAAACCAGAGAAGATAACAGTAGCTATATGTAGGCACACAGCACCCCAATCAGCAAACAAAAGTATCATAAATGAAATAACTTTAGAAGGCCTTTTCTTCAACCAAATTGTATTTATTTTCCTTTTCTTGGAGATAGAAGGGCTGAAGTTGCTTACTGGTAGATGTTTCCCCAGTTTAATTTGTATATTTGTCAGTGGGATATAAATTTTCCTGCTTTCAGAAGACTTCCACAAACACAAAACTCCAAGGCACACATTGATTCATCTTAAATGTTAACATCTTGATATTTTAAACACAATGCAGTGTCATCCAATTATGATGTAAAAATGACACCAAAGTCTTCAAATTTCTGGCAGAAAATTGTGCAGCAGCAGATCAATAGCCACTGTATGGGTCCAGCTGCTAACATGCCCAGCTGTCTGATATGAAACCACCTCTTCAGAACTGCAGGAGGTGATACTATACACTCAGAGCAGCCACAACCTGTCTTCCCCTTCCACCCTCACACATCAGGAAAATAAACAATAGAGTAATTTCTGGCCTTACAACTTTTCTCTGAATGAAAATTACTTAAGTAAGCCACCATTTTAGGATTAGGAATCTACCCTCAATAACATTTCAATTGAAGAGATACGAAAGCTTCTTTAGAAGTGTGGTCAACAGGTTGAAGGAGGGGATTCTGCCCCTCTACTCTTCTCCTGTGACACCCCACCTACAGTGCTGTGCCCAGCTCTGGAGCCCCAGACCTGGAAAGATATGGACCTGTTGAAGCAATTCCAGAGGAAGGACATGATGATGATGAGAGGGCAGGAGCACCTGCTAATATCCAGACTATGGAAAAATATGTTTTCCCCTTAGGTAAACCCTTCCCCCCCACACCTCCCCCCGGAAAAATCCACAAAAACACACACACACACACATAAAAGAACACAAAACCCAAAAAAGCACACCAAAAAAACCCCAAAAATGCTACAACAAAAAAAACCCCAAACCCTCAATAAAACACAACCAAGCAACACTGAGAAGCTGTGGTGGCTTGATCTTGGCTGGATAGCAGGTGCCCACCAAAGTCACTTTATCATGCACACCCCATCCTTTTCAGCTGGACAGGGGAGGGAAAACTTAATGAAAGGCAAGTGGATCGAGATAAGGGCAGGGAGAGTTCACTCACCAATTATCATCAAGTCAAAACAGACTCAACTTGGGGAAATCAGCCTAATTTATTACAAATCAAATCAGAGTAGGATAATGAGAAATAAAACCTTTTAATCATAAGACACCTTTTCCCTACCCCTCCCTTCTTCTTGGGTTTTATTTTACTCCTGATTTCAGTACCTCCTCCACCCCAGCAGCTTCCCTTTCTCCAGTGTGGGGTCTCTTCCACAGAAAACATTCCTCCATGAACTTCTCCATCCTGAGTCCTTCCCAGAGGCAGCACTTCATCACAAACTGCTCCAGTGTGGGTCCTTTCCCTTGGGGTGCAGTCCCACAGAAACACACCCCTCCAGTGTGGGTCCCTGCTAGCAAACCTGCTCCAGTCCAGTGTGGACTCCTTTTTCCATGGGCCCACAGGTCCTGCTGGGACCTGCTCCATCACAGGCTTCCCCCCTTCAGGAATCCACTTGCTCCATGTGGGGTTCTCCAGGGATTGCAGGTGAATATCTGCTCCACCATGGGCCAACAAGGGCTGAGAGGGACAGCCTGCCTCACCGTGGTCATTGAACAGCCAGTTAAATAGTTATTTAACAATTGTTTAGCTCAGGCATCAGGGGAATCTCAACTCCAAAGTTAGAGCACCTCCTCCTTCACTGACCTTGGTATCTGCAGGCCTGTTTCTCACATGTTCTCACTCCTCTCTCCCACTGCAATTGATGTTGCACAGGGTTTTTTCCCGTTTTTAAATGCATTATCCTGGAAGCAGTACAGCTGCCACTGATGGGCTCAGCCCTGGCCAGAGGTGGGTGAGCCTTGGAGCCAGCTGGAGATGGGGAAGCTTCTGGCAGCTTCTCACACAGGCCACCCTTGTAGGCCCCTGCTCCAAAAACCCGGCCGTGCAGAGCTAACACAGCAGTGTTCAGCTCAGGTGGGGAATGACTGGACCACCCTGTGGTGGTGTAACACCAGCCAGCAATTAAACTCCAAATAAGCCACCCCCTCTCCCCTCTCCCATCCGGTAAGGGAGGGACAAAAGGAGAGATTTATGGGTTGAGATAACAATTTACTGAAAGCAAAAAACAGTGGGATAAGAAACACACAGTAACAGCAGAAATATTAATAATGGAAGTATACAAAAAGAGGTGTTTTACCCACAAAAAATGTGTTCACTAACTCAACTTAGGGCAAGAAAGGAAAAGGATGGGCCAATCTCTAGGCCTCTGTCACCTCTCCTACCCAAGGGTTCTCTCTGCAGGAATTTCCTCCACAGGAAGTGCTGCAGGGCATGGAGCTGGAGAGAGCCTGTCCCAGACATTGGCTGTCAAGTGCCTCTGCTTGAAGAAAATCTAATAGTAGTGCCAGAACTGGCACTTGGGACAAAACTAGTGTGAACATATGAGACACCATGCCAGTGGCTGAGAAGCTACCTTTTCTGGTTTCCTTCAGATCATCTGAGATTTTAGGGTGCATCACAGATCCTGAGATGGGACATACAAAAGGCAAAGCAGGCTGTACAAGACATCTACAGAGAGCTGTTTCCCTTGTCTCAGGAATACGTGTTTTCCAACCAGTATGAGGCTGGTAAAACCAGAAAGGAGCAGGTGCTCACCATCACTGAAAAAGTTCACAGGCAAAATCAAACAGAGTATCTAATTCTGACAAAAATCTTTCCAACAAGGAACAATAGTTGAGAACTGAAAGTGCACCAGAGTTCCTTGGAGCCTGCAGAATTTACAAAGCTGCTGAAATGCCCAGAACTTTGGAATCATGGGAGGACTTTGACAAATATAATGATATCCTCCCTGGCAGGCATTAAGGAGTCAGTCATGATACCCATTTTGACAGTTCAGGTACCTTAGTTTGAGTTCATGAGTGGCTGCTCAAATAAAACAGTGAGCAGAATTTTAGAATATAAGGCAGAAATTATCTGTGTACCTTTTGGAAAATTTGTGGAAAGAAGATACTCTTCTATAGCTGTTGCCTTCTCATTTGGGCTCTGAGGGACTCCTGTAAGGCTCATCTTGGCTGACCCTTGACAAACTCCTAGATGCCAGCGTCTGCCTTTCTTTCACAATGCTTCTTTATGTAAAACCAGTAAAAACCAACTTCTTAACCAGCTCCAGATCTAGAAAAGATACCTCTCTCTCCAGTTACCTCTAAGGAAGAATTCACCAGAAACATCTCTCTCTGCTGGACCTTTCTTGGCCTGAAGTGTGTTTGAGTATGGGATACACTGTGATGCAGTGAACAGAAAATTGGTGTCTTACTGCATGTCTCCAGTGTTCAACTACCACACATCCTGCAATCCCCTTCACATGCTCTCTGACTTCGTAATAGCTCAATACACTGTACTGAACAAGTTTCAGATGATGCTAAAGCAAAATTGCATTTTGGGGAGATAACTGCAGAACTTATATGTGATGTGGGACAGGACACAGTTGACTGTGAGAGGAAGTAGCAGTAGTCCTTCAAAACAAATTTTTAAGTTTGATTTAATTGATAAGAATAGATGATCAAACACCTAAATGGCTACTGATCCATATCTCTGTTGTCCAACACAAATTTGAAAAATTAAGCATCCTTCATAAAATATTTATTTCACAACAATTCATGACCAAAAAGAAGAACCTGGGAAACAAAACTCTTTAAAGGTAGAAGGCCATTTCATGCAGGTTACTAAAACTAAGTAAAATGTTTTAAATTGACGCTGCATGATGACCACCTTTTGTGTCTGAAGAGGGCTTTATGGTTTTGCTACCAATAGTCCCAATGAAATGCCAAAATATTTTGCGTATGAAAAAATATTAGCAACTAGCCACCAAGACCATAAGAGATTGCAGACAAGGAGAGCTAATGCTATTTCCCTATCATACACAGCTGAATCTTCATCTTTTGAACATCACAGTGAGATGATATTAACAACAGAAACTGCTGAGTTTAATACCACAATTCTGGATAAGATTGAGACGGTTACTTAGAAAGCTATGGCCCCTGTCAAGAATGGTGAAGTATTTATCACATGTATGCTGTCTTGGTAAATGCTTAGTAAGGGACAGGGAATGCTGTTCAAGCAGAGGGCTGTGCCTGTGATGCTGGCTGGCTCAGGGCTTGTTTCTTCCGTGCCACAGCCATACGCAAGGCCTGAAGAATCATGTTCTCGTTGTTCATTATGTTGTAATTAGCCAGCTTCAGAAGCTTGTTGAAGTCTTCTGCTTTCAGAGAGACCTCCCTGGTTGAGTATGGAGAGGAGAAACTGGAGATATCAACCTTGCCCTGTTCCATTTCAGCAGCACTACGTAACATGCCTGTCAAGGGAAAAAAAGGAATGTGTTTGTATAGTCCCACAGAAATACCATACTTTGATAGGTCAATAATAACTTGGAGAGATCATAAATGCAATTACTATGAAGACAAGTGCACTGCTGTGATCTCTGAGAAATCTACGTCTAAGCAAAGCCTATTGGAATAAAACAAGCGTCATTTCCACTGCAGTCAGCACCATCTACTGGCCAGCTCATGGCACATCATTTTGTGCAGTCACCGCGGCTCAAGGCTGACCAGGCAGGTTCTTTGGTACGACAGACACTAAAAGGAATAGAGGTATACGGGACAAGAGGAAGCAGAATATTAGTTGGCTTGGAAATCATCTTAAAAGCAAAGTCTCCATCTCAAATACTAATCCAGAAGGATACTTTATGTACGATTGCTTTGATATTCCAGCATATTCAACCAGCATATTAAATGGCCTAAATAGAAGGCACAGTGGCCCTTCACAGAAGCATTCTATACTGTGATTCTCACCTAGATCTGAGTGTCATAAAACCACACATAATTTGAAAAATATACTTTGTTCTATTCACTAAAGTAAACTCTCGGAAATTACAAGAGGAGATTACTTTCCATTCCTCTAATAGAGAAACACATTTCTTCTATTCCCTGAATTGCACCAAGACACAAATAAAAATATGAACAAGACTTCACCAGATTTTGCAAACCGTTTGAATCATCCCATTTTGCAATCTATTCACTAGTTTGAACAAGCAAACAAAGGGAGGCTCTATTGGGTTGAGGGAAAAACACCCAGGGAGTGGGAATGTTTCTTGAGTCAATAAAGTTACCTGGGTACTGTTAACTTACCAGGTGCTACATATCTTTGAAAAGTGTCATTCACTAATGGAAAATAAAGCAGCAGAGGAGCTCCTGGGGTGTCTGCACCATCGAACATGTAGCACTCTTTCAGGTTCTTCTCATCATCCGTCAGTCCAATGCAGGGAAATGGAATTCCCTGCTCTGCAAAGTATTTGCAAGCCTGCTCCAGGGGCTGGTCAACAGCAGCAGCACAAGGAACAGAAAAGATAGCAAAGATCAGACTATTGCCAAAGCCCAGCAGTTCATGCAAAGTTGCACAAAACAGACTGAGAGTCAGACAGCAGAAATAATGAGGACACCTGCAGCCCCAGGGACTGCTTTCCAGTTGCCTGAGGAACCATTTGGAAATAGTCTTCCAGGAAAACACCTAATATCACGATGGCAAAGAGAGTTTAAACGTGTACTATGGCACATCTCTAAAATGAGAATATTATGTAGAAACAGAACAGATAAATTCAAATCATGTTATAGACCATTAATTAAACGAGAACTGAGTGAGAAAAAATGTGGCTCTAAGCAAAAGTAAATTTGCACTCTAAGACAGTAGGATTCCCAGTCCCATTATCTGTTTATATAACAGGATAACTTGTGAGTTGACCTCAGTAAACTTTAGCAGGGTTTTAAGACCAATCTACCCATATTTATAACTTTGAATTTTAGAAATGACATGAGATTTTCAAATAACATGCTCTAGACCTCAAAATATAGTACTAAAAACATTCATCAGAAAGCCCATTTGTGGTGACCAACTTTGTTAAAATATCTAACAAAAAAGTACCACCTCATTTTGAATTAAGTATGTCCAAAAGATTTCACACTACAAGAAAGTTATATAGTTGAAAATATTATCATTTCCACTGCAGTACAAAGATAAGTGTTTTTCATGTGCAATTGCATCATTGAAATGTCTTCCACTGACTGAAAAACTGACAGAGTCTTAACCACTGAACTTTGTGGTTTTTGGTGTGTCCCTCAGGGACAGGTGTACAATTACAAGTCTGTTGTATATTTTGAAGTCTAAAACTGTCTATTTATGTGGTAAATACTGCTTTCAAAATGTATATAACCATCTTAACCAAATTAGATACCTGTAAGAGGAGTAAATGCATTTGATACTTCACTTCAAGTCCACTATTTAGGGAGAAAAAATGTATTTATTAAGAGAGATTAAAATAGAGTTGAAGAAACCCATTACTCACTAGGCTGTTCTTGCTAGAAAATCAACATTAAAATAAAAAAAGGAAAAAAAAAGTACATTTATAAGCAAAACACAGATTAAATTCAGCACTTGAATCACAAAAGTTTCCCAACTATATTTGTGCTGTTAAATATTATATATAAGACTATAATAGACACTGCAGCTAGACTTTCTTAACTTCACTTTGCCTGTCTGTATTTCACTGGTGAAGAACTTAGGGATATTTCAAAAGTAACTTGGGAAAAACACACATCTTTTCCTCTCTAGAAATTTCCATTCTTCTTCTAAGGTTTGAAAACAGCATGTTACTAAATTCCACTAAGTTCCATGTTTCACAGACACCTGTTTGAAAGTAGTGGAAAGCAAAGCAAAAGCTGTTGTGAAAGAAAATCAGTTTTGAGACTTCTCACCAGTGTCTGTGATCCACCTGTGTAATTTAAGTGTATGATGACATCCACTTTCCGCTCTGGTCTCATAAGGGGTGGGTAACTGGTTTCAAAGAAGAAAGCTGCATCCACCAGCTCCAGGTGTTCCGAGTTGCCTCTCAGGTCATTGGGGGAGGTGTCTAGCAAGGTGTCTAAAGAGTGGAAGATTCAGAGACATTAGCAAACTGCAAAAAGACATCTGTCAAGTTAGAAGGCAAAAGGAAGGTGAGCTTCCCTCCCATCCAGGATTTTCCCTTTGCTTTAGGGTAGGTAGTGTGCAGCAATCCTAAAGCTCCTTCAGCCTCTCCACTCATATTCTAAGCCCATGAACTGCACTGAAACCTACACAGATGTTGCCTTATATGCAGAGCCCCACCCTAGCAATTTTTATTCCTGTGAGGACTTCGAGTACCCAATGGCTAAATAATGGAATGTTTGTGTTACTGCAAGTGAAAGGTGTGAGGAGTTCCTTCATTCTCTCTCCTTTCAGTGAGCACTAACAGGTAATCACAAAACCCACTCAGTTCTCTTCAGGACATAAAAACGTCCCTCGCTAATTCCCAGCCCCTGTGCCTGCCCCAAGGAGATATGTAGGCAGGAGAGCCATCTACACCTTTCCATTTTGTGAAATGTTCATGCTGGATGTACTCGTTGTGCATCTGGAAGCCCCTTAGGAAGTTGTGGTACTTGGAGACAGCAGGGCGATCCGTCAGGATGTCCCGGAGCGTCGTGGAGAGGCCGCTCGTAGGAGTGAAAACGCATGTAGCCATCTCATACGGCTTCTCAGGCAGGTCTGGTTGTTCCTCTGGAGATACACAGCGTAAAAGGCATGAAACTGAATTATAACCATAATTAAGCAGAGGCAAGACACAAAGGGGAGAAAAGGTCAATGGGTCTTCTGTAATCATGTGTTCACAGCTCAGCATTGCATTGTTTTCCTTATGATCTGCTGTGAGTCCCAGTTAATTTCATGACAAAAGTATAAACTTGTGTTTTCTAAACTCTGGTTGGTTACACGTGATGGAAAGAATATTTTTCTCATAAAACAGTATGTTTTATGAGATTTTGGTACACACTGAAGTAATTCACTTTTCCAAGCAAACAACAAACAGGGAAAATAATTTTATTAATACATTTTAAGGAATTACTGTTTTTAGATTCCATGTAGGTTAAATATTACATTTAAAGCTTATTTTGAAAAGCATAGAAAAATTTCAGCATTTTACTTTCAAACTAAATATTTTTACTTTTAAAAAGCTAGATTGTTCTATTTGGTTGAGTTGTGGACACCTGAATTCAACAAACTTGCAAATTATTTATATAAACTCAAACATAAGACTTTGGGGTTTTTTTATGAAAACACAGTCCACAAAAATGTGGTCCAAGTCTGTTTGCTGCCTTTGCTTGAATTTTGTCATGAAGATGCTCATGAGTATTTCCAAGGAATGATCTTTCAGTATGGAGCTGCTTCTCTAAGCTGGTGTAAGAGCTC
The DNA here is from genome assembly GCA_013399945.1 of Ploceus nigricollis. NCBI lineage: Eukaryota > Metazoa > Chordata > Aves > Passeriformes > Ploceidae > Ploceus > Ploceus nigricollis. Next base: position 742,637 of record VXBC01008934.1, on the reverse strand, counting down.
CACCACATTGATCTTGTTTGACATCTACTAAGTCTTTCAATTTAGTCAGATTTTGAGGGAGGGATGTGCTGTGCAGGGCAAAGAGATATTGAAACAAACAATCAAGCTTCTTTCTGGCTAACAAATAGATGACATGAGGCTTTGACACAAGTATTTCTTTCCCAGCCTTTTAAGGACAACACTTTAGGGACCATCATATATGTCCATCCCTTTACATCTCCTTTACATCAAGGCCTGTCTGATGGTGCCTTTCCTTCTTGTCACAGTCTCACTAGTTAAGCAAAGCACTGACTCTTCAGTAAAATCAAATAACTTCATTTTTCTGATATGTCCCATACCCAGAGACTGAGAGAAACAGGATAACAGAAAAGCTCAAAAAATGGGACATGTGAGTGCAGTTACCCTACCAGAGGGGTCTGGAGGAAGGTATTTTGGTTTACCTATTTCAGTCACTTTGTCTTGGGTCCACCTGTGCCAGAAGTCTTCTGAATTGTCAGCTGCATGCCAGGCATCCAATAGATTTTTGGAGAAGATACTACTCCACATTCCTGGAACGTGGGAGAGGTATAATAAGCAATGCAGACGTAAACACAAATTATTTTAAAACTGCCATCTGCTCCTTTCCCAGCTCTTCTCTAACTTGTTCAAATTTCTATCCAATTTTTGCATAAGTTCAGACATCTATTTCAATGATAGACTCTAAAGGCAAACCTATCTAGGCAAACTTATTTCAGAAAAAATTTCCAAGTCTTTTCCCTCTCACCATGTTTTACCTGGAACTTTTTTTTTAAAATTTTGTAGTCAGTTTTCATGTCTCTATTTTCATTTCCTTTTTTCCTTTGTTAAAGAAATATTTTCAGCCAGCTCCTTCTCTGATTCTTCTCTTTCTCACTCCACTGATTTCTTTTCAACATTTTAATTGGCTTCCAGAGAGTATCATAGGTTTCCAACTTTGAGAAGTTTTTGCAAGCTATAGGAAATGATGATGCCTCAAAAGCACTCACAAAGTTACATGACAACTTATTTGCCATTTTAGTTTCTTTTTATCTTAGACTGAATGATAAAACCACCTTTGCTGGCAAGGGCAGTTGAATGAGTCTCAGGAAACATAGAATATCCTGAGTTTGAAGAGATCTGCAAGAATCATCAAGCTCAACTCCTGGCCCTGCCCAGGACAACCCCAAGAATCACACCCTGTGCCTGAGAACATTGTCCAAACTCTTTTTGAGCTCAGGCAGCCTTGGTGCTGTGACCACTTCCCTGGGGAGCCTGTCAGCTGACTCACCCAGTGCCTCTGCTGCCTCATGCTAACAACAGGTTTCTGGGCACAAAGTCCTCAATCGTTAAAGTTTCTATTAAAGTCTTGTCACTCCCCCACTGACAGGTTGGTGAGTTACCTTGCATGAAGCAGATCCGTGACTCAGGGAGTTTCTTCATCAAGCGACCCATGAAGAACTCGCTGCCAAAATCCTCCGCACGAATGAAGGCGCCATATTTCAGGAAGCCCACCTCGTACGGCGTGAACTCCACCCACTCTGCCAACACATGCACCAAGGTTAGCTCCACTGTAGAAAACAGCCCAGCTGCCATGTTTGGAATAAGCCTCTCAGACATTGGTTCTCAAATGAAAACTAGCTTAGCATGTGTCCTGAGCAAACCCTGCCAACAGCCACTGCTGAACCAGCTATCACACTGTCCCCAAGTTTGTGAAAGAACTATGTCAGAGCTGGAGAAAATTCAAATTCTTCTTTTTATTTAGTGAGTACAAAGTTTTCTCATGGAAGGTGGACTAGAAGTCACATTGACTTCTATTGCCTTTAGCCAGCTATGAGAAACAGAGTAATAGAATGGTTTGGATGGGAAGGGACTTTAAAGATCCTATAGTTCCCATCATGGACCAGAACATATACTCAGCAAACTTAAAGCTCTAGTGAATCACTTTCTTGAAGAATTCATGTAATTTCTGAGACTTTGTCACAGAATTATGTTGTATTATTAGTCTGAAGTTAATACCTGAAAATACACAATCACATGCCAAGAGATCTTACAAAATACTGAACTCTTGACGTGTATCCTGTGCCTGCCCAGTTACTCTTTATATTTCTGAACACTGCTTCTCTGGGCTTGGAGTGAGAATTTAAAATAATTCATCACTATTTACTGTATCCCCACAGTGTATCTCCCTGGGTGAAAATATAGCTCTTTTTCACAATTGGAACATTACCTCTGAAATCTTTGGTGGCAACTTTGTCCTTGACATTAAGGGCAAGGTAGATGGGCAGTGGGTTCTGACCTTGGTTCACTGCCTGACGTTGATCAGAAAGTCTGTGGTGGCTTTTCTGGATTTGAAAACAAAAATCAAAGAGTTAGCTTATAATCAGTTCCTTAAAAACATCAGCTTATAAAGACTAAGACATCATTCTCCTGAATTTGCTCCTAAATTTACTTCCACGTGCTTGAATAACAGAGGACAAGAAAGCAGGAACAATTTCTGTTAAGCTAACTGGCCATGTTCAGCTTTCAGTATACAATGACAGCAGTGAATCACTTCACGTTCTGTTCTAGCTTTGTATGGTTAAATGTAAGTTAGAATATACAGCATATCTGGGTAATTCAGCTGTTATCATATCATCTGTTAATGATAAGAGTTTTTCAAGGCAGCATGTTAATGACCCTTCTAATCAAGATTTCTTTTTTTAAATACTATATTGAAAGTTAAAATCCATAGAGGAAAAGTTCTTGAGCTGTACAATACTAACAACTTATATAGGAAATGGAGGTTTTGAGTATACTTCAGCCAAATTAAATTCCAGCAAATTTTGCTATGTAGTGCTGAAGCTGGAAATATGATATGAAATGAGAGTATTTAATTTTATCTGTTTCATCTAGACAAAAATAAACCATGTTTACAGAATTTGGAAATAAAATAGCTTTTTTCCCATCTATCATCCGTCTGGAGAAAGTTTGGAAAATTTTTGCTTGTGTCATTACAATAAAATTAAAAATTAAGATCCTGAGAGATTAAATTCAAAGGAACTGAGGGGCACCCACTGTAGCTAATATATCTCACCAGCTCTGGATCTATATACTTTCTTATCACTAAGCCACAAACTACTGGACATAATGGGTACATCTGCAGTACATTCAAGTTAAGAGTGCAGCTTGTGCAAATATTGCAGAAGAGGAGAGATAAAAGCATAGGGCCATAAAAAACACCTAAGAACCTTAAAAATTTCTTGCACAGCTGTAGTGTTAATCAGCATTCTTTTTACTTTAGAGATAGTCTGAGCATTTCTGGTACACTGAATTACACTTCAGGCTCCAATACAGACATACTACTGTCTCTAAGTTATTAATGTAAAAAAGTGGTGTTCTGCCTATGCACCAAGTACAGTGTTACTGACCAGGTGCCTCTTCCTAGGGCTCTAGTTTCTTGCAATGGTTGTAAATATTAAGTCAATAACTTTATGAGAAGAAAGATGTATAGACATTACCCCATCATTTAACATGGCTTCAATCATGAGCCCCCATAGATCAATAAAAGAAGTTTTATGTCCTGCTTGGGTCCTTTGGCTCAGCTCTCTGTAATAATTCCTCAGACTTTTCAAGGAAAAAGCCCCCATCTTGCACTTTGCTGCTTGCTTCCGTGCTTCAATAATTACTTCCCCAAGATCCTTACGTGACCAATCAGCATCTTCATATAGCTTTGTCATTGTCCTGGAGACAGGAAACATGATGGAACGCAGGGAGAAATTAACAAGATGCTTTTGAAACTCAGAGAATACACCCTGTAGAGTTTTGGAGGCATATCATTTTATCTTTTAGTTATTCTCCTCTTTGAGTTTACTTTGAGCAGAAATGCAAGTCAAAAATCACTTAATCTGAGATGCAACACAAGCAGCTCCACCAGCTGTCAATGCTGCTTCTGTCAAACAGTAAATAACAATAAAGGATCATTTCTCATAGGATTAAGGATGTTTACACTTCCAATAAAGTCTCCTCTTTTGGTTACGGATAGGTCATGATCCACAATAATTCTTTCATAGGTGACCTTGACACTCATAGCCCAAAGATGGAAGCAATAACTCAATTGATCACTTTTACCCTTTCTGAAACCAAGATAGAACATAGGCTTTTCTTAACACAGCAAGGTCCAAACAACAGTCTCAAAATGACTCCTCACCATGTTGTGCCAGATGAACCACTGATGTATGAAACGCAGTCCAGAACACGCAACTTTTGGAGACCCAAAATGCTGCCATACATGGCAGTGAGTGCTCTTATGCCACACCCTGCTGTGGTCACAGCCACTATAGGCACCTGTTTGACACAAAAGAAGAGCAGAAAGCATAGATAAAAGAGTGGCATTAAGGCACAAATAATATCGAAAGGTTACAGAAATACAAAAGCAGCATCCAGACACTAGTAAGATAAAACACATAAATTAAGAGATAAAGCAACATTTGTCTATACTGTACATCCCTGTGGAATAAACTAGGTCTTGGCACTTCAGAGAGGATTTTTAAGAAACACAAACCAAACAATTGGTTTGAAATGCCTTCAAATAATTCACTTGTAAGCTGAGTGGAAACACAGATTTTGCTCATCTAAACAGACAGTTGATCTCTCCAGCTGAGATCACACTGGTGGCAAAGTGCCCTGGAGGATGAGCTGATGTTAACGATCGTCACTCCTTATCCAGATGGAGGTAAAAAAATCATCCCTCATCTCCAGGCTTGAGGGAGAGAGATAATTCCCCAAAAGTGCCCTTAACCAGTTACCTCATGCTCTTGCAGGTCTTCCTCCAGATGAAGAACATCCTTTAGCGCAGCAGCAACTACCTTCTTTCGGTTTTGCAGGAAATTCTGTTCATCTGTGCAGAGGTCAAACCCCAGGCGGGCATCAAGGTTTCTTGGTCTGAAACACAGACCCTGAGTCCTGAGACCAGGGCACAGGTATTATTGTATTATTAGTCACTGTGGGCAACTCCAGCTGTGTTTATGTGTGTTTACAGTCCAGTTTGTGGACAGTATAATGTAATAAATGGGAAAAAACAACACCACAGACAGGCCTCTGCTAATTGCTGTAGCTGAAAACGAGAATGTAAATAGGAAGGCAGAGCAAATCATGACACACTGTCCATTATGGCATCTACTACAGACAGATATGTATCTACTACAGGTTTTATTTTCTCATATAATTAATTTTTCAAGTTTCAGTAGTGCTGCCATGCATCCTGTAACTAGATAACCACTGTAAACAGGCACTGCAGCTGTGAGATTAGAGAAACAGCTACCATGCCTTGAAGCTATTTTGTTTGTATAATTCAGAAATGTGATTTCTTTGTGGAGCTGCTTTCTCCATCTCTGGGCATAATAGTGCACACAAATAAAGACCTATTGCTGAGATGCACTAGCAGCTTGGAAATTTGGAGGACAGGGGACCCATGATTTAATTTGCCATCAAATAAGAAGGAGAACCTCAAAAATAAAAGCCTACAACCCATAATGAACTCACATATGTGCTCCCATCTGAGCCTGCATCGACCCCTGCTGGTTTCAAATGAGCTTTGTGTAGGAGCAGATGTCTCCCGGTTACAGAATCAGGTCTTGCTGGAGACTCACTTACCATTCATTTGCCTTTGCGTACAAGTCAATTGTCCTGTCCTGAAAATCACAACACAAACAGTGTAAGCATGCTCAGGTTATTACTCCTGCACCTCCCTCCCCCACTCCATCTAGGGCTTGAGTTTCACTATCTTGGAATTCAGCAATGTGGCTGGAGAATCTGGCCATCAATGGTCTGGACTGTGAGAGGCCTTCACAAGTTCCAGCACAGTCTGAGTTGAATAAAAGTAAACCATTCACCCAAGCTAGGTGGGCTTAGGGCCCCTCAGCTTCTCATAGTTTAACATTCATTATTTGGGAAGGTTGTTGAAAGCCGAGCATCTGAACCATATGGATGATCTCTACTTTATCTTCTACTTCAGGCATTCACTTTGCAAATATAAGTCCTAATTGTCATACTGTTAGGGTGCATACTATGTTGATGAACATACATATTAGACATGTCCTGAGGAAGTTAGTTTAAACTCAGAACAGGGTTTCACAGGGCATGCCTGGATCCACTGCAAAACAAAAGAAAAAGTAACTATTGCATAGTTGCAGAGCGACTGTCATTCACATCTTACACCACAGCATGCTTTGTATTTGACAGGAACTGAATCACTGAGTTCTAAGACTAATCATCCACCAAACTGAATGCCTGTTGGGCTGTTTTCTGCTAAGAAAAACTTGTTCTCACCTCTCCGATTGCTATTTTCTCTTGTATAGGAAGCGAATTCAGAGGTAGAGTCACAGATTCGTTCATATCCCTTTCATTTTGACTTGATATAGACTGAAAGAAGGGGTAAGACAAAAAATAAACAAGTTACCAATTCTACCAAAAAAAAAAAAAAAAGGAGAGAAAAAAGGTAAAAAGGTAAAAGCAGTCTCCCGTGTCTCACTTACATACACTAACCAATTCCCAGCACACACAGACTGCACACACACTCCGGTCTTAGAGGTCCCCAATGAAAGAGCTACATGTTAGTGGTGCTCACATACCCTGCTGAGCCGTCTGCGCCGCGGCAGAGCCACAGTGAGCGCCGACTGGTTGTACTTGATGTAGTGGAACCTGGCCGGGGATGTCGGGCACAGGCAGGAGCTCAGCGTGTGCATCTGTGTTCCTTCATACGACCCATCCACAGTTAGTGCAAACTTTCTCTCTGAAACAAAGGTGTTCAAATTAAGCTCTTCAAAAAATGTGGATAATTTGTTTACACAGTAATGTAATATATGTTTTCTTAAATTAACAACATCAATTTGACACCCAAATTATAGGAAGAATAAATAGACTGATTTATCTGAGGGTTTCAGTTTTAGAGATGGTGTACAGAGCCTGTCATATAGTGACTGTTGCTATAGCACCACTACACTTAGATATATATGTGATAGCAGAGACTGCGGCTCTGTTCAGTAGGTAATGATTCACAGCCAATAATAGTTTGGGGGGACACTCTCTTCTGAAAGTCTGAAACGTGCAAAATACCTTATTATTACACCAGAATGATGTTTGAGTATCACATACTGTCTTATTGCTGAGATACTTTGAAAATTTTGGACTTTTGGGAGAAACATGTTTTTTTTGTATCAGACCACAGTTCTCTTTGGTATCAGTTAAATCTCAGTCCCTCTATCATGTTTCTCTTTCCTTCAACATGTAATATTTCTTTTGAAATCTTTCTAGCACTTAAAAAATAATGAATGGTGGTTTTTTCCTTTCATGCAAAAAGCATCTGATATGTCTGTTGAAGTAATAAAAAATGGCCTTTATGTAGAAAGATATCAACCCACAAGGTTCAAGGTGAAATATATTCTGTAAAGCTACACACTCCAAAGTACATAGTCAGCCTTCAAAAGAATTACCTCACTTAAACATTCTCAGTCACATCTGGCAAACTTTTTCTCTGAGCTCAACTGGATCATCCAGGTGCTTAAGCAGTGTGCTGGATTGGGGTCATCATGAGATGTCAGAAGAAGATATTTTAAAAATTGTGTAGGAGGCACACAGTTCCACAAGTATGGGCTTGACATGGCAGTGATACACTGCTTTAAGTGTGCAGCAAATGTGTTTGTTAATATACCGTGTCTTGTGTTTCACCCAGTGGCATGTCTTATATAGTTATACCTAAAGAAATTCTAGGAAGTTAGGTGGTAAAAGAGACCCAGTTCTCATTCTGTCCATTACTTTGTCCCAGAATCCAGAGACAACAGGAGTTAGCTTCAAGTTTAGGACCCAAAAAACCTCAATTCCTTGCACAACTGCTTTGGAAAATCGTAAATATCTGGCAAGATGTCACTGCAGAGGAAAATATTTTGTGGGGAAATTAGACCACATGCTCATATCACCAAATTCAGGAATAATCTATATATTTTTGATCAACTACAATCACCTCCACAGGCCACTGGCATCAGTGAGATTTTATCTTGCATCCTAAATAATTTTAAAACCAGCATTCTCAAGTGTAAAATACTGAGTGCTTCTGCCATTAAGTGGCAACCTGATTTGCTCTCTAAGTCAGTGAAAGGCTCACCCATAGTGTCCTTCCTCAGCCTCCCGTCATTCACCTGCACGTCCAAACAGGAAACCTCACGAGACTGTAACAGACAACCAGGGCAAGAGACAAGGGCATTCGCTGTCAGCAGAGCTCAACCTCATCCAGTCCACTGGACAAATGCCACAGGGCCTTGGGGCATATGCCTCAGGGGAGAGGTGGTGCCAGCCTGTAACCCCACTACCATGTCTAGGGAGATGGGATTGGACTTCCCCATGGGAAATAGCAGAATGAATAGAGATGAGGAAAGAGAAGGGATCTGTCACTCTGCCTGCAGGAGCGGCCCTGAAAGGGTCTGGGGGAGGATCAGCCACAGTAGAAGGCTCTCCAAACAGGGTGCCCAGCTCTCCCCGGGCAGAGGGAGGGATGTCATACCCCTGAACCCAGCTCAATTAAGGCAGAGGTGAGCACTGGCAGCAGCTCAGAGTCTTCACCGCTTTAACCTCTCCCAGCACGAGTCACTAGCTGGGACCACATGGGAAAGGCCAGTGCCAGCACCAGCTTTAGGCTGTCTGTGTTGGTCTTGGTCAATGCCTCCACTGCACCACAATGGCCTGGTAGCTTTAACACCAGCTTTGAAACAAGCATTCCTGTACAGAAGGGAAAAGGATTATGAAATAAAAATTACCACTAGAACTCCATTAGTAACAATGTTTTCAGGAGGATCTGGACTGAAAGACAAAATGAAAAACAATCAATTCAAAACCAGCACATTCTTAGTTTTCTCTTTTTCTGACTCTTCTTTAAGCATTATTTCATTTTCTTTTAAAGATAAAGTCCATCTTTGGACAGGCAGCACAGATAAACAGAATCAGAAATTCCACATGTGTATTCAATCCAGTTTGCCTCTCACAGGTTAGAGTCTGAATTTTACAACATTTGTGGACATCCACCAAACAGAGGAGTTCCTTGCTGTATTAGACAGGATCATTTTCTGACACAGCGAAGACAATGTACACAGGGATGGCATAATCACACTGTTGCCCAAAATTGTTCAGTACAAACCTGTAGAATCAGAGCTAAAAAGCTGCTGAATTCATCCCACATGCCTTAAATAAATGGGGAAAAAATTACCATTTGTCTTAAAAATCAGCAGCACTAGGACTGATCTACATGTTTATTCTCTCCATTAACTGTACAGTCAGCAAGGGAACACAGAAAAAAAAAACTTGTTATGACAGAACAAACATCTGGGATCCCAGAGTAAACAACAAGAAGGGAAACTTAAAACCTCCTCCTATGTAGAATGTGCCTTTCAGCTTGATGAGCAGCTGCCATCAGGGATCTCTCTATGCTCCCACTAGCACCTGTGCTTCCTTCTCTCTGTGTCTGGATGCCCAGTGTAGATGCATGCATACCATGCACCATCATGCATTCCTTCTACATTAACACTCTACCCAAAGTTACCTTCTGTTTTATTCAGATGTTGGCAGTGTTAGGGGACTGCAAGTATGAACTGATTTGTAGCAGTACCCTTGTGTTTCCATCTTACACCTCCAGCTATTTCATCTTACACACCTGCTCTCCATTATGAATTCAACTTCCAGCTCCTCTTTTCCCTGCAAAAGAAAATTAAGGCAGTCACCACAGCTTGGTCTCCTGTGGAGAGAGATGCCCTACAGGAATCTATGCCCTTCAGGGGTCTCTATAAACAAGTGTCCACCTTTTGTTGCTTCACATGCCACAGACCTAATTTTCTTCATATTGTATCTGTTATACTTCTAGTATCGTATACTCCTAGCATCTTATCTACTAATTTAGCAGACTCCTAGTGTAGGCCTTGGAGGACAAGTGGAATCCATACTGCAGGGCCTCTTGGTGGCTGCTCCCCCCTGCTCCCTCTTAGCATGCTCTCCACACAAGCATATTCTCACCTGACCACACCCTCTTTGCTTTGTCCTTGAATTTTATCCATACCTGTGGATTCAGCTGGAAACTTAGCTGAATGTTTTCTCCAAGCTGGATTTTGGAGACATCAAAGAAAACAGTGAGGAGATGGTCATCTTCAGTTACTTTGTCCTCATCACAAACTTTAAGCTCCAGAACGTTCTGGGGGGGAAAAAATAAATATGAAAGGCTTAACAAATGCAACATGCTACAGATATTTCATTTTAGCAGAAGAACCTTGGGAAAGAATGAAAAAATAGAAATATTGCAGTTGCTCTCTGTGTACTCTATTGACTGTGCAGGCAGATACAGTCTTATCAAACCATTAAAATCTAAATAAGTACCTTAAAATAGTGTGAATACTTCACAAGGGATCTCAGAAAGACCTGCAGAGTTGAAGGACTATATAGTATGCTTGATATCTGGTAAGAATAGCTGTTGGTGCTGTCTGCAGTCTTACCTTAACCTGGCTCTGAATCGTGAAGTGGAAAGTCTCATTCCATGTTGGGTTCTTGCTGTTCTGGACAGTCTTGGTGCGGAAATGCTGCACTGAAGCTGTCGGCAGGCTCAGGCTCACATAGCAATCAGACTGACTTACTGTTGAAGACAGGGAAAGCAGGAAAGCAATGGTCCAATGCAACAACCTAGTCCCCTGTAAGGTGGGCATTTTTAAGCTCGGTACATAAAGCAATACACAGAATTCAGGCCTGGCCCTAGCTAAGGTACCATCAAGCTGCTGCTAGAAAACCATCTTGCTTTACTATTGTGAAAACCTGTCAGTGTGTTCTTCCTGAGAACTACTTTTTTACAAGTCCTGGGGGGGGAAAAAAAAAAAACCAAAACCAAAAATACTCAGCTGTGTTGCTGAAGAGCCATCCATACACATAGGGGCACATATACACTGTGGCTTCACAGGGCTGGCCACCATGGACATTAGCAGCTGTGACAGGGGCTGCACATGGACAGCGCCCAGCTCCTACACACTGGACTTCAAAGGTAAGCATGAACATGCCTTTATATGTCTAGAGTAGGTCTGGCTGTAAGTTCTGTCTTGTCTACTTTCTGAGCAGCCTTTCTTTCCTCTAGGACCTCTGGCTGCCAAAGCAGAGGAGGCAAGAGCTTGTTGGATTGAAGGCTCCCATGAAGCCAAATTTCTGTCACAGAAGGCACATCTTCTACCAAGGCACCTGATTTTAGTCTGCTTTCTTCCCTTATGAAAGTTACAAAAGGAAACACTCAGCAACAGAGATTTTCAAGAAAATATAAAGAAAAAAAATCCAAGAAAAGAAGATGAATCACCTGTGGAGATTAAATTATTGAATTTAATCTTCTGTGAAGAAGACTATAAGAAAAGCATTGAAATGCTGAACAGTTTGATGGATAACATTTGCTTTGAGAAGCAGCTGTACTGAGGCAGAGTTTTCAGCAATAAAGCTGTATAAAACAGATATTGCTTAATGTCACTGTTTTCACCTGCATCTCTGTGCCACAGCCAGAGTGGCAAAGGTATTTGCAACACTTCATGTACAGGTGGAAGCTTGTCTGTTCTTCCCAGCATGGAGCAAGCTGACATTGCTTCTTTGCACAAAATTGCATTGCTCTGCTGTTTCCATTCGAGGTGTGTACAGGTCGTAAAGTTCACGTATTTATTTTAATGTTTCCAGATGTAGGGAGGGCAGCTTTAGTGTTTTTATTTTCCTTTCTCAGCTGAAGCGGCCAGTTGTAAAGTGTGGCTTCCCACCTGAACTCCATGTAGGAGCTTTTAGTAGGAAGGTGTGGTTAGCAGCAGTCTTCAGGGCTTGCATCATCAACAAGCACTTTCATTCTGAGGTCAGAATAATCTACTGGCAAATATATTTGTCATCATTATTAGGAAATAAAAAAGCAAGCATGAATCATTAGATTAACAATCTTGTGGACCCACACTCAAAAGTCAGAGATGGTCACCCTACAGAACATGATCTCTTAGTTAGGGACGACAACCTACACAAGTGCCAAAGATAGCATGGGGAGCATTGCCATAAATGCCAATCCCATTAGTAGAATTGTATTTCCTCTTTTTGTGATGCCACGTACTCAAGCATTCCTGCCATCACATAGCAGACACACCTTCATCTGATCAGCATCTGAATAGGCCTAAGTCTTGTCACACTTAGTTTTACTGGCAGACTTGACTTTGGGAAACACAAAATAATTCACTTGACCCATTATTGACTCCCTATGTGTAACTCAAGAATTAACAAAATCAGCCTTTTTTTTGCCCCTGATTTCTCTGAAGCTTAAGTCATCTTTTCTGTGTAACTCTGAATGAAAGAAGAAACTTTGACTGATGAAATAGTTTTCATATATATTAAGATATATGATTGCTAAAAAAACCATCAAAACACATAGAAATCAGCTGAGCTTCTAACAATTCTAATAGCTCCCAAAATTCTGTGTGCATAAGGAAATGTCCCTACAAAAATCTTTTTTGGCTTTTGGGAAGCCCAGACCATATTAGCACAGACTGCTGTTGGCTCTTGTCACCGCTAGGAGAAGGATCAGAAGTATCCAAATGGGTAAGTCTATGGGTGAACCAAAGTTTATTTCATTGACATTTCCCAATTAGTAACACATGCTCTGACTTCATCTGTTGCAAAGAACACAGTAATATTTTGAAACTCCATCAATTATTTTTTGTCTGTAAGTGATCACTGTCTGCTACTGCACTGTATCATCCACCTTTGAGAAATAACTACCTGTCAGACAGCAGAGCCCTGACTTCTCATTTAGATCTCTGACTTTCTCTGGGAGACTTCTGACAGCCACTAGACAAGCGTGCTTCCCTCTTCCCGTCTGCAAAATGTGTTTGGTGATGCCCTTTGCACTTCAGAAGTGTCCTCTGTAACCTAATTACCTCTTGTTTGTAAATTATTTTCCAGGTGTTAAGAGGGAAGCATTTACAACACCCAGGAACCATTTTTACACATCTCAGATACCTCAGGCTGGTGTTCTGCCTGACCACCTCCAGGTATAAGCAGGTGTGTGAGAAATGGCACATCCACAGCCTATCCTGTGCCCTGCCTGGTGGGTCTCACTGCAGTATCCCTCTGCCTTTGCATGCACACATACAAGGCTCGCACTGCCAGCCACGTGCAAGCAAACCCCCACCACCCTGTACGTCAGCCTAACCAACGCCTAACTACAGCAACGAGGCTCTCACAGGATACACACAGCACAGCATCACACCAGTGACCTCTTGGGTCCCTCCCCTCCACCATGACACCTTAACAGCTGTCAACATGCTTGGGATGGCAGCCATGGTACTCCTGTGGGGCAATATCCGGCCAAAAGCAGGTGTGGCAGCAGGTATTTATGAAAGCACAGTCTCCTCGTCCAGTTATTACACTAAGTGTCTAATTATCTTCCAGGATAATAGCAGGTAGGACTGGATCTTAATTGTGCTTTACAATTAGGAAGCATTACAACAACATCACTCATGCTAAAAAACACCGTAGCCACAGCCACATGCTGCATCCCAAACAGCAGGACACCCACACATCTGGCTCAAGATGAAATCTCACCTGCCTCATAGGGAGCTCATATTTAAGCAGGGCTCAACCAAACGTTTTCATTTTAATTCCATCTCATTTTTTGATGTTAACAGCTGCAAGCTTCAGCCCATCTGTGATTTGGGCAGAAGCCTCAAACATCCTTCTCCTCATAGACTACCTTTAGTTCCTCACTGTTTCTGGGAGGTAGATTTTTTCATGATACTTAAGGTATAGTTTTTTCTGATTGTGCTGAAAGGACCTGAACTAATAATGTGGTCTCAAACACTGTTCGCCCAGAGCATCTCCTTGACCTGGTCTCCCTGCACTTGAATCCAGCCAAGTCACAAAATATAAGCTATCAACACCAGTTGAGAGGAGCATTCTTCTTCTTTTTCTCCCACTTCACATCTGGCTGAGGGCAGAGGGACAAGTCAGCATTGCTGTCTTCTAGAGGGCAAAATACTAGATAATTGATGCCACTGAAACTTTTAATACTATCATTTAAATAAGAAGATGGGCTACTTCTGTGGCCTTCCAGAAGGCAATTTACATGCAGATTATCAGAATTCATTCTATCCAAGGAGATCAGTTCCTGTCCCCAGGGAGCATTCAGTATTCATCTTCTAATAGGTAAACTTCAAGAAAAAGCTTTCACACTTTCTCCCACCCTCCCCTTAACTCTGGGTGGAGCACCCTACAAGTATCCCTAAAATTGTATTTATGTAATCTCATTTACATCCCTCCTTATAACACTCCTTTGTTGAGATGTTGCTAAACAACCTTCCTTGTTTGTCTTTATCAGTCCACATCCTCTGATTTTATAATCATATTTCATGCAGCACCTAGAACAATAGGCTGCTGGTGTGTAGTTGCAACTGCTTAAATGGTGAAGTAATAAATAACAATGAAATAATAACAACAGTGCAAGAACAGAACACCAGAGGAAGTCTGCATGTTCCTGCAATAAGTATCGTGGTGGAACACAGTTCCTCAAACAATAATGTATTTCACTGACTATATTTTTTCCTGGATCTCAAGGGACTTACACATGAATTGATCTCATATGTGGCAGAATTGCTACTGCAATTCTGTAAAATAAGTTTTGTTGAAAATATAAAACATACTTAATCATTTTGTAAAATATAGTACCCAAATTTGTCTTATATAAAAAAAATCCAAAACTTGAAGTTTCCAAAATTAAAAAGCATAGTTAAAATAAAAAATGGTAAAAGCTTTAAAAAATATCATTTTCTTACTAAGAAAATAATGAAGAATATTTTTAACTCTATACTGGCCGAGGGCCATTTAGCTAAGGGCCCACATTCAATGTCCACTGAGGGGTCTTGGGCATTTTCAGGAAGCAGAGAATGACGGCTTAAAATTGCTGAACTTAGTATTATCCCCATGCAGTTTCCTACTTTCACATTGTTGAACCCTTAACACTTTGTTTCCTTGCTTTTCAATTTGTTAACTCCACTTAAAGACTTAATTTCTCTGCAGCATTTTGGTTTATAGTCCCTTTGTCCACTTTTTTCGGGAAGGACCTTTGGTCTTATCAAGGATGGACATCATGCCTCACATTTATAAAGGGGTGTCTAAGGAAAGTATAAGAGGGAAAACAGCATTTACTGCTCTCTCAGTCCTTCACAATTTAAGATACAGAGACTTCCTGAGCCTACTTTAACTGTTTTTTTTTTCTCCTATGAACTTGTCCAGACTCTGCCTGCAACCTGCATAAACTTTGGCATTCGTGTTCTCCTGCCATGGGGAACTCCCAAGCTGAACCACATGCTGTAAAAGCCATGTCCTTCTTTTTGTCCCAGAGCTATGGTGGTTGCCCAAGGGGAGCAGTTGATCTTGAAATTTGCAAAATCTCAGGAGACACAGCTGTGTATTTAAGGGTGGGTTGGATTGATGCACATCCAAGCCTTACCCCATTAGGGAATCAGGATGCTTGTGGAGGACACACCCAAATCTGGGAACTGGCAAGCTATCACAGGTCCAGGAATATCAAGAGGCCCAATGGGCCTGATGAGCCTGTGGGTGTGCTCAGTGAGAAAGGGGAATGTGAAGAACACAAACAAAGCACTAGATTCACATGTGCTATTAATGATATCAGATATACATTAATACACAAGTGGAAATTTGTGTTATAAATTACACACTGAGGGATCAGTAGGAAGGGTGCACTAAAAAGATTCGGGGTTTAAAAAGCAGAATGAAACCCTTTAAACTGTCTTAGTTAAAAATACTCCCTTATGCACTGAACTCCTATTAAAGGTCTTTTACTATCTATTCCATAAGAGATGTCAGTGAGGTTTTGAGATTCTCTTGTTATGGATTAATTTTCCCATCTCTATTACCTGGAAAATGGAGCAGATAGACCAATAATAGAGTTAACCTGCAGCACCAGGTTGGGAGACATTTTAAGCACTAGATGAGTATTAAACAAAGTGATCTGAAAACTCTACGGAAACGTAGTGCAAGGTTAGGCACACTTGGCAAGAGATAGAAGAAGCCTATTTAAAATGTCAAAAATCAGTAAGGTGAATCAAAAATAGGTGACACTTGCAATTTTGTTCTATCTATAAAATTTTGCAAAAAAGAGAAAGTAATAAAAACAGGGCTGAGAAAAGGAAGAATGAAAAAAAAAATCAGTGTCAGGAAAATGGTCCTATACAGAAGTCTACTTTGCTGGTGATGGAGGACATGTGCCTCTGAGTTTGTAAGCCTATGTCAAGCTAATCTCTAGAGAGCTGTAAAGATGACTGAATCAATTCAACAATATTCCCCTAGTTATACACAAAACAGCAAAATTTTGTTTGCATTTTTTTATCTCAAGACTCCCATTTTGCTGCTTCTCAGTGGAAATCCTATAAAGTTATGGACATTCAATTTGCACTAGCTTGTCAGAAAAGCTAAGCAGAGGTTAAATTAATTCATTTAAACTTTTGAAATATAGGTTTATTTTATATGATAAAGAGCCTGTCATTGAACTCTGTGACTTCTGTAAGTCTGGCTGCATAGAAAAATACGTCCTCAAACAGTTTAAAAGCAAATCTTTCTGATAAATATAGCCGAAAATTTTCACACTCAGTAAAATTAAATGTTACTGGAAATGAGCAGTTGTCAGTCAAAACTAGATTCAACATTTAAATATATAAGCAAGGCAGTGCTCCCTGACTGGTATGATTTTCTTTTCCTACACAATGAACATCCACAAAAAATAAAGCCTTCACCTTTTGCAAGTGTGTGTCCTGGGTTTTTTGTGCAAAATTTTTTCCCCTCCAAAATCACCTCTGTCACACAAACTGCTCCTTTAGAAAGCTTTGTGGGGTGGTGGGACATTGCTTGGACTGGGAAGCAGAAAAGGCTGAGCATTTCACTACCTGTCTCGTGCCCTAGAAACGTTCTAATATTGAATAGGACAGCATCAAAACATCATAAACTCCATTCAGAAAAAAACAGCCTAAAGATGAAAATTACAAGCATTGATCTAGATGAGAAAAAGGATGAGAGGAATTTTGATAAGCTCATTATTATGCAGATATTTTAATAGAACATAATTATCTAGGGAGATATCTAAGGCTTGCAATTTTTCCACGCCTCTTTTTTCAGCTTAGTGTGCATGTTCGTACATTCAAATAGGTTTTAGCTGTCGGAAGGGATTTCTCTCCAGACTATAACTGAGCTTCAAATATGCTTTCCATGCTGTACAGGTAGTCTAGTGAGAAGGTTCATATGGATTCTTCTTCCCCATACATTCATCAACAACAAAGCATCTTACTGCTCTTCACTAAAAGTCAGAGTGAAAAACTCTTCTTCACATACCTTTGGTCTCTAGACAAACTGTTGCAGAACTTGAAGAAAATAATCTTGGAAAGGCACAAAAATATCTAGTCCTGGATGTTTTTAAGTGAACAACTTCAGCTTGGCCCAGCTCATATAGAAACTTTCTGCATTCAGACCTTTATATGTGTATAAATGAACAGATGTAAGACATTCAGCCCTCTTCTCAGACAGAAGGAGGTGGTTTTCATTCAAGCCATTTTTTCTAATGTTTTGCAGTTCAGATATTTATGGACCATTAATAAATATTTGCATAACTATAATTCCTGGACAGTTTGTAAAAGGATTTAAGAATAGAAAAAGCTAACTGTGAGTCGTGCCTATTGCTGAATTAAATTTGATAATTCATAAGAGGTGCCAAGTGTGCAGCCCTGAGCTCACATCAAATATTCTTTGAGAGGCCCAGGGTTACACGGAGGGGACATTACTGTAAGAAGGAACCATGGAAAGAAAGTTCTTATTGCAATCTTTCCTGTGAATAAAAGAACATTTATTTGCAGATTCAGATGTGAAATATTTTATGCAATCTGTGCAAATATGTTCTGCATTACAACTGGTGGCTACACTTCAGTGTTATATGGACAAAGATATAGGAAAAACAATGTCTTCTGTGTTACCTCATCTTCGGCATACCAGGATCACACATCTTCTATCTCTCTCCTTTTAAATATAGTCTGTAGTGTTTGTGACACTTGATATATCCAGAGTAGATTTACAAGCATGAGGATGCTCCAGGGGTATAGCAAAGATACTCACACAAGTCTGCTTTCCTGGCATTTTTCATCTGTATGATTTTTACGGTGAGCAAGTTGCATGGAGATGGTTCTGTCTGTTGAAAAGCACACAAAATGCATGGGATGAGAATGCAAAAAGGAAGAACAGAAGTATAGCCAGAGATAGAGTTGAATTAGTGTTTCAGTTCCAAACAACAAAAACATTTCTGAACTGAGGTTCCTTATTGTGCACTGACTTCTTCTCAGAAGGTTTGTAGCCAGGCGTGACCACAGAGCAGACCTCTGACATCCTCCATTTTCCATTCTGAGGACACGTGTGGTAAACCCTCAGCTTGAGGTATCTGACTCTTACAACTCAATCTCACAGAAAGGTGTGATAAAGAACCTTGCTGTGTTATTAATACAGCTGACACACATCTCGGTCTGAGAAAATTCACAGGATGTCATATGTATCCATTATATTTCACAACAAACAGCAAACAACCTAGCAGGGCAGGAATTAGTAACGATATCATAGTGTCATGATGCTGCTCATCAGTTGATTTATAGCTACATAATTACATTCTTATGTCTGATATAGAGCAGTGCTGGCTTTTAAAAAATGAGAACCTGGAAAGCGCCTTCCAGAGACCTATCCCAAACTTCTCAGGAGGAGTGAGTGAAAGGCACAACTCTGTAGTTAATTACTTCTCTGTGAATAATTCAGCTCACTCAATCTTCCTTTAAGCAAAGCTCTGAGGAATGTATCAAAGGAAATATTTGCAGCTTCCTAGTACTTAAAGGGGGCTTATAAACAAGAGGGAGAGTGACTTTTTATACAGCTGGTTATAGGATGACAAGGAATGGTTTTACACTAAAAAAAGAAGAGATTTAAATCAGATATTAGAAAGAAATTCTTTACTCAAAGGGTGCTGAGGCAGTGGAACACGCTGCCCAGAGGAGTTGTGGGTGCCCCATCCCTGGAAGTGGTTCAAGGCCAGGTTGGATGGGGCCTTGAGCAACCTGGGATAATGGGTGATATCCCTGCCCCTGGGGATGGGGTTGGAGCTGGTTGATTTTTAAGATTCCTTCCAACCCAAGCCTTTTTATGATTTTGGGAAACCACCTAAATCTAAAAGTGGTTACCAAAAGACATTTCTCAAACTTGTGAGGAAACAGCTTTGATTTAGTCATCCTCTCATCTTAAGCAAGGATCAGAAAAATGTGATAATTAATATGTAGGGGCTGAAATTGAGGTACTTTTTTCTCTAGATAATTGTCCTTCTTAAAGGAATAAACGGAGGAAAAAATGCACACTTAATGCTCTAAATTAAAAAAAAAACCAAACCAACCCAACAAATAAAAAAAAACCCAAAACCCCCAACCAAACAACAACAAAACCCCACCAAAAATCCCACCAACAACAAAAACACTAATCCCAAAAAACCTCCAACAAAACCACATCAAAACCAAGAGGAAAGAGCAAAACTGAGTAGTGATGCAACAAACACGTGTAAGAGACAGTTCATGCACACTACCTACAGAGCAGGGAGTATCACTGCAACAAATACATAGATCAGTATATAACAATACATTACCATTCATTCCCTTATGCCCCAAAACTGCCACAATTTTTAAGAGTGCTATCTTTAACATCTCACATAATATTAGTTTCCTTACTTTCCCTATGCATTCATTGACATTAGTGATAACTCCTTATTTTTCCTCATTGTGTTGTTTTGCCTAGCCCAGTTGGGTGGAAGCAAAAAGGTATCTTCTCTTATTAACTGGGAATTTTCAAAACAGTAAATTATTACATCAATAGTTTTTGCATTCTGGAAGGCCAAAACACAAAGTAGTCACAAAACCCAGTCAGAAAGAAACCCTGCTTTGCTCAGAATAATTCTCAGAGCTGAAGATACAAGAGGTGAAACATCCCCTCCTAGAGCAGGTCCCCTCTGCCCCACGGGCAGCCCGCTCAGCTCATTGCAGAGCCTCCTCTTGCCTCTTCTTACCTGGCTCTTGCTGTAGAACAGCCCCATCGCGGTCCTTTCCCCTCCGAGCCAGGTGTGAAACGTGCTAGTGGATGTGTCCGGAGGAGTCTCAGGCAGGCAGCTCCGTGTGCTTTAAGCGGCCGGGAGCCGGCAGGCAGGTGCGTGAGTGCCTGACTCAGCGCAGCCTCACCCCGCCACCACCACCTGAGCAATCCCAGCTCCTCCTCCTCTTCCTCCTCCTCTCTGCCCGGGAGCTGAGCGCTGGCTGCACACCTGCAGCGAAGCACCTGGCTCTGGCACTGCAGAAGGATGGTCTCTGCACTTATAGTTAGAGGGAAATGAAGACTGAAAAGTGATTTTCCCTTCACTGTTATAGGCACTGAACAAATGTTTTACACTTCTAAGCATCCTCATCACTTTTTTGAGTATGCCACAATGCTCTTGCCTACAGGTGAGCTGTCAAGCTGCAGTCCCTTGTGGGGAAGTGACTGGCAGCAGCCAGGGACCATCTGTCCAGGACTTCTTTGGCCAAGGGTATCCAAACAGACCAATGCGCATACAAAAGCCTTTTTGTAGCTTTCATTGCTTTTAGGGAGTCTGTGTTCTTTGCTTAAAGACACATCTGAAAGAAATTTCATCATATCCATCTCAGCTTCCATTTTGCTCTGTTCAGGCAGTAAATTGTCTTTCAGCCAAGTAGATATTGCAGTGACAAATGTTGCATGAAGCAATTCCCACATCACCTGTGGAACCTGTGAGAGAGTTTCCCTTGTAAAGAAAAAGCTTTAAAAGCTCACTTACTTTCTCAAAAATTTTCTCACTTTGTGCATCTGAATTAAGATGCTTCAGTGAGCGACCTCTGAGAGGATATATTTGGGAGGATGAAATAAATGTTGAAATGAATGTTAATTACTCCTCACGTTCTCACATACTCTATGTTTTCACATTTATAAGACTTCACTGCACAGGACAGTACACAGCATGTGAGGTGGTCCCTGCCTCATTGAGGGAGCAGGCAAAATTAGTACACAAGAAGTAAAAAAAATGGGAGTTTGGGTTTTGATTTTGTCTTTTTAAAATCATCCTTGCTGTTATAAAAATTAACAGATCAATCAATTTCAAAATAATCTCATTTCACTTTGCAATGAATTGAGAACCCATTGATAAAGGTAACTTCAATGACATGATATAATTTAATTTCCTAAAATATTTGGCACTTTAAGACATTCTAACCTAAGAACTAGATCCAATAAATGTCACCCAGAAAAATTTCGAACACATATAAGGATGGGTAACCAATAGATCACAGAAGCAGCAGTAAAAGGAAGGTAACCCAAAAGGAAAATATTCCTAGAGAGATGGCAAAAGCTCAGTTACAAGCCTACATGTTTTTATCAGTCATCTTTAATATCTTGAAATTAAAAATTACATATATATATATATAACAATCACTATTGGTACTCTATTTCAAAAAGACAGTATTGAAACACTGGGGAAACTGAAGAGCTTGAGAGTAGTAGGAACTCCCAGAGAGGGAAAGGAGGTTTTGTGTCAGCCAGGAGGACACAGAAAAGCGGCATTAATCAGTCTCAGGCTGCATATTGCACCTACCTGGCTTTTTTCCATCCTATTGTTGAGCAAGTTTCCCCTGTAAAACAGACTGAAACATCCTCCATCCTACTTTGTTTCGTTTCCAGCAAAAAGGTCTAGGAAACCATGACAGTAAACCCAAAGATATCTCTAGAAAGGACCCAGAAGCAGCCCATGAACTAGCTATTCTAGTTTATTGAAGCAGAACCACAATTACAGCTGCCTCACACATGGAGGGACAATAATCTAGATTTAAACATATAATATTGTACCTGAAACCAGGGTTACACCGTGCTCTTTCAAGAGTTTCAGGTATATGAACACAATGAATATGCTCATAAGTGAAAGACATTGTCCTCTCCTCCTCCTCCTCCACCCAAAATGCTCTTAGATGCCCCATCAGCTGCTTATGTTTTTAGAAATAAATCAAATAATTCTTTTCTACCATCCATTACCTAGGACTTCATTCCATAAAAAAAAATTTGTCGTTTCTGATGATAGTCAAGTCTATCCTGATCTCAACACTAACTCTGCCCTGGTGACTGTCTGAATTTCCTCACAACAGTGGAAGTCTTTCATTAACAAAAGGAAGATAATCCAAAACATTTTCTGAGCTCCTGTGACTAATCACTTCATGAATCACAGCTCCACAGTACAAGGCTGATATTGTGAAAGACTGAGCTTGTGATCTGCCTGTTAGAGAGTTGTGAGAGGAGTCTTGCCAACTACTGTCCCCCAGAAGACTCTAGGATTTTTGATAATGAGAAACCAGTATCTCAGAACAATCCCTGCAAAGACCATTTTCCTGTAAGTGTTGAACAAGTGTGAAAGGTATGTCTGGAAAGGATCCCAAAAGGGTCTCTTCCATTGCCCTATCCCACACACAAACAGCTAGCAGCCACTTCCCATCTTATGAAACACTGGGAGAAATCACAAGGTCATCCTTCAGGCACAGTAAAGGCAGGTAAAGATGAGTGAGACAGGACAGTCACTAGAAACTCCAAGAGAAAAGTGAAGGAAAGTTGGGCAACACGTCTACTGCTTAGGCTCAGTATAAGTGGTTCCGGGAACAGCAGCTCAGAGAGGACATGTTTGATCTCCCGAAACAAAGATGATCTAATTCAGGGGTAATTTTTTATTGATGGTGAAAACTGTATAAACTTTAACAACACTGATACTAACTTCAGAAACTTATTTTCAAAGACTTGTGAAGACAGTTAAATAAAAATCTCATAGTGGACAGACAATCAAATCAGAGATGACAACCTTCAATAATTAAATAAGCAAGACCAGCACAATGAATTAGTTATTTATCAAAGAAATTCCAGTTCAAGGGATTGTTGTTCTGCCACACAGAAAACACACCATATAAATACTATTTTGATACAAATTTTAATGTGCCACATAATTCATTATTATCTTCCACAACATTATAATAATTTATGTTGAATATATATAACAATTAGTAAAGTAACTTGGTAACAAAACTAAAAACAAATTTACTGCTTTGAAGTTTGTTTTGGACTAAACCACTGGTAAATTCCAATCTGTTTGTCTGAAGAGCCATGTAATAGAGTGGAGTCCAGAATGTCCTTAGGATGATGTGATTTCCACTGCAAGTATCACTGATGAGAATCAAACATCTTGACCTCACCAAACCATAGACAACCCAAGAAATTCCACATGAAAGACTGAAGACAGTGTGTGGTGGCTAATAATTCCGCTGCTTCCTCCGTGCCACTGCCAAGCGCAAGGCCTGAATAATCAGCTTCTCATTGTTCAGGACATTGTAATCTGTCAGGTTCACCAGTTTGTCAAAATTCTCTTCACTGAAACACACCTCTCTTGTTGTAAATGGGGAGAGGATGCTGGAGACATCAACTTTGCCTTCAGCCATCTCTTCAGGACTCCTTTCCACACCTAAGGGGACAAACCACAGGGAGATGCACCAATAAGGTTTTATTGCAGTATGTGGCTCCTATCAGTATTTACATAATTATAAGTAGAAGAGGGAGACTTGGAAGGAAAGATATAATCTGCCAGAGGCAAGTAAAAATACTGTGCTAGTAGCACTGTATTCTTCAGCATCTGGATCAAGCCTCTGTCCAAATAGGATTTTACATCATTTGACATTTACATCACTCAAACAGCTTGAATTTAGAAAGACATTAGCAGCAGCAATGCTAGACCACTGCTGGGACAACATAGTCTTTTTTACCCAACTAGAAAAGCACAAGCAAAAAGGAAACCAGATACTCTTGTACTAGACAAAATAACAGCCACCTCACTGAAAGTTCAGGAGAAATAATTGCACTCAGATGGAGGACATAATTCAATTAAAACCAAAGATCTCTGTCCATTCAAGCCTCAGTCTGGGAGATTTCTTTTAAATAAGTGAAAAATCTTGAACAAATGGGCTTCACACCAAAACCAGCAGAAGGTTTTTCCTCATCTTTGTTTGCAAGCAGCAGTGCATGACAAGTCAATGTCTGTAGAGCAAAACATCTTGTGTAGAGAACCTATCCCTCAAGGTGTAGAAGTATCAGAATTTTTGCGTTCATACTAACTCTAGTAGCTCTTGTGAAATAAGTGCCTGTGCTTTAAGAATCTCAAGTGCTTTAAGAAAGATTCTGGAGTTCATATAGTTCAGATGTACTGACACAGAGCAGTTATTTTTTTCAGTGATGAGACCCATGCTGGCATTGGAAAGGTCAGAGATGACAGTGACAAACACATTAGATATGAAATGGAAAGAATTCACTAGGAAAACAACTTTTTATTAAAATTGCTATCACAGATGACTCACCAGGAGCTTTATATTTCTTGAAGGTGTCATTTACTAGGGGAAAGAAAAGCACTGTTGGAGCTTGTGGACTGTCAGCCTCTTCAAACACATAGCACTCCTTCAAGTTTTCCCTGTCTTCCTCACTTATCTCAATTTTGGGAAAGGGAATTTCTTGCTCCGAGAAGTACTTTGCAATCTGATCCAGAGGCTGGATGAAAGAAAAAAGATATATATAAAATTATTACAAACAATCAAAACTGATACAGAGACCTGAATATTTTAAATTGCAGCAGCTAACAGGAATATTCTAAGGTTTGAATCTCCCTCTGGCAAGATATTAAATTTGAGATGGAAACAATCATAACCACACCAGACATTGCAGCTTATCATATTTTCCACATTGCTTTAGGCAAAACAAGAAAACAGTCACTTTCTCTGAACTTGAAAATTAATCCATAACCCATAGGTCTGATTTTATGATTCCATTGAAAGAAGTTCAGAAGGGGAAGGCAAAGAAACTACAAGAATGGAGAAGGAACACATCAGTGCACATTACTCTGCATCATTGTCTTGACTTCTTCATTATTTACCACTTTCCCAGTCTTTCTGTCCTCTGCATAATTGGTGTTCCTTGATAATGACTCCCTATTAATAAAGACACTTACCAACATATCTTGTGACCTCATAAAAAAGCTTTAACAGCTACATTTACTATAAACCTATGTGTATTTTTGTATTATTATTATTATTATATATGCAACACTATTACATTATTTCAAATTATGAATCAATCTGGCATTAGCCACTACATTTCCATAGGAGTGGTATGAGATATAAAAGCTGAGACAGGTTTTCTCATTTAGTCTGTAAAAGTGTTTTCAGGACTTTCCATTGCCTTTGTGATTTCTTCAGTACAAGGATAACCAAAATCAGTAGCAGAGTTTCAGACCACTCCATCAGTTTACAATATAATCCAGGATATAATCCATCAGTTTTTAAAAACTATTGGATCCACTGCAGTGAAGACCTTGATGATTTTGAAATGCCTATATCCATCATCTTCTAACATCCTTCTTAGTTACTGAGAAATAAATCGCCTAATGATCTAAATAATAAATTAGATAATAATAATCTAATTCACATTCCAGTACTGAAAATTAGGTGTTTTACCTGACAATTGGTAGAGACCAAATGACCATGAAGGAAAAAGATCTCAAATACCATGGCTTTTCTTACCAGTGTTTGGGACCCTCCGCTGTAATTCAAATGGAGGATGACATCGACCTCCCTCTTCGATCTCAAAAGTGGTGGATAGCTGGTATTAATGAAAAAGCCAGTATCAACCAGGGAGAGCTCATTGTCTGCTGTTTCCATCAGTTTATTTGGAAAGGAGTCTATCACTGTGTCTGAAACATAATTATTTATCATTACTACAAATAAAACCCAAGAATTGGTTTCTCCTCTGAAGGAAGGTAAAGAATAAAGAATCAAGAATTTTGCCCTCACTCTAGCTGTACTTATTTACAGGAGTGACATGCTACTGCTTTTTCCTTCCCTCTTCCTGGGCACTGCAGGCTGCTTTAGCCCTAGAGGGGAGATCTCTCCTGCTGCCTTAGGCTGAGCTCACTTTATCCACAGGAACATAATCCCCAGACAACCCGATACAATTTCACTCTTCAACACCCCCCACCAAAACTGAAGTGCTGTTCAAATCTGGCTTTCATGTTTTCCATTTGTAAAGGGAGAAGTGGCATTTCAGAAGTCAGTCTCAGCTCCTCCTCTTTGTTGGAAATCCTAAGTGAATTCCGAAACCTAAACCTTCTTAGAATATTACTGAAAAGCATGCTGGTTTACTGTGCCTTTCCAGGTAGAAAATCCTTCACTCTCCAGGTACTTGTTATGCAGCTGGAAGCCTCTGATAAAATTGGGATACTGTGCAATGGTTGGACGTCCTGTTAAGACATCTCGCAGAGTGGAGGAGAAGACACTCGAGGGAGTGAATAGACATGTGTCTACTTCATAGGGATTCACAGACAGAAAGGGTTCTTCTGCTGCAAGATGGAAAGAAGAAATTTTAAGTTTAGTATAGTTTTCTGAAACGACCAATATTTTGAAAAATGGAGTGACTAATAACAACAAGTATCATCATCCCCCACTCCAAAGGTAAACCAAACATAGTTATAAGCCCTTAAGGTCTATGCCACCGAATAAAATTCATCATTAGACAGTGAATTAAACGACCAGCTACCTGCAGGCAGCAGGCTGACAGGCAGTAAGGACCACCTTCCACTCTAAGCTTCCTCAAACTATGCCCACCTCTACTGTAGCATGTGGTGGAGGGGAGAGAGCAGTCCCAAAATATACAGGAGACCTGTCAATAGGACACCTTCAGAGTGCATGTCAGTGTCACTCAGTGTCAGCACCAAGTTAGGAGACCTGTCACTACAGCTTCCCTGTGCAATCAACAGCAAGAGCAAGCTTTCCCCATGGGTAGGTCAGTGGAGAAATCAGCCCTCTGCAAGATCCATTTTCTCTACCCATGTTATTACTGGCCAAGGAGAACTATATCCTAATTTAACAATCTTAAGATGTGTTTTTGATACAACATGATTTTTATATGTCTGATGGAGACTGGTTTTGTGTCTGTATGACCTTCAGGAAAAAGTACAGCTTTTACAAAGCTTTTTCAAAGAAGTGCAATTTAGTTTTAAATCTGGCAGAAAAAAAATTCTGAGTTGTCATCTTTGCTTTTCTTTCCTCATCTTTAACTCTCTGACTTTGACAGCATTTCTTTATGCATTAGACATCTTCACAAAACATAAGCAATACATACCAGTGGTGCAAAAAAATTTAAAATCTCACCTATATCTTTTACTCTGTCTCTGGTCCATCTGCACCAGAAATCTTCTGAATCAGCAGCCAAATTCCAGACATACATTGCATCTATGGAAAATATACTACTCCACATGCCTATAACATGAAAGAGGAATAGAAGCTGATTGATGGAGTGACCTCAGAAGAATCTTAATTGATACATACCTTCAGTTCTTCCCATTGGATACTTCCTTTCTGTCTGTACAGATGCCTTTGTGGGCATACTTCATGAGTACATCCTTGCTAGTGTAAACTCACACCTGCTCAACCTGTCTGCTGGTGTCTTCCCAGTGGTGTCCACCACAGACCATGTGCTCGCCCATACCAGCTATCTCTCCAGTAGACCACCTCTCCCCAAGGCAACAGTCACCTTGCATATAGCAGATTCGAGTTTCTGAGAGCTTCTTCACCATCCTTCCCATAAAGAATTGACTTCCAAAGTGTTCTGCGCGAATGGATGCTCCATATTTCAGCAGACCAACTTCATAAGGAGTGAACTCCAGCCACTCTATGGCAACAGGAACCAGACCATGAGAAAGCAACATGTTACACAACATGTTAGATGGTACTAAACAGAGGAGTTCCAGGAAGCAAACACAATGAGAAAGACACTGGCTAGTTCACAGCATGCCATTCACCAGCCATGGCTGTATCTGTATTGCCGGCAGTGCTGATGCCATGAGGTCCTTCCACACTGTGGCAGGGCAGTTCCAGGCTGTGATACAGCAACCTCCAGCAAAAAAGCCCTGGTCTGAATGAAACCACAGGCATTCCCTTAATAGAGGTAATCTTACCCCAAAGTACGTGTTGCTCATGCATAACTTGTTTCCTTTAGGGCTCTAGTGACAGAGAGCTTAGCATTTACTTGGTGCCATGTACATAGCTGTACATGTTAAACAAATACTGTGAAAATTAATAGTAGAGGAAATAGTGATAGTCCTGACATTGGACCCAAAAATTCCAAGTTTTTTCTTTAATTGTTCAAAATAAGACCACATGGAACCATATAGAATTTGTTTCATTCATTTTTGTGACAGGATTAACTGTGTGACTTTGACATCTACTGTGGTATAACTATGTTTCCTTAGGAAAATAAAAAACTCAAATTCTAAACATGAAACACATTTGGATCTTTTTAAGTTTTGGTCACTATAATTTGAAAATTTAATGACAAATTGAGGGTTTTATTTGCAATTAGAATGAAAAGACTATTGTATTAATAAAGCTGTTTATATCCATATCATCTTAGTTTAGACCATTTAAATTATAAATTTATTAAGAAATCTAAATCATAACCATTACCTCTGAATGCCTGGGCACTATAGTTGGACTTGAGGTTGATAGCCACATAGATGGGCAGTGGATTCTGGCCATTATCCACTGCCTGACGCTGGTCCGAGAGTCTATGCTCGTCTTTCTGGTTTTGATTAAAAAGGGTTAATGAAATGAGGTGAAAAACAACTTGCACTTCAAAGAATATAACATGAATTATCAGCCCTATCCAGCCTTATTCAAGTTCTCCTTTCCATTCCCAGGTAACTGGATTGTTCCGAAATATCTGCCATGGGATATTCCAAACTTGGCAAGTATCCCATAAGAAGCAGCTACACCCTATATGGGTTCTCAGACTTTGAGATATGCAGAGAAGTTGATTGTAGATTCAGCCAGGAAAAAAAAAAGAAAACCAGTTCCAGGAAAAATCATGCAGCTAAGTGAAAGGAAAAGTTCTTTCCTTGGCTGGGTCTTAGCAAAGAATTGATTGTATTTTAAGGTATTTTGCAAATATATGCATATTCAAGAATATATTCTATTGCACACAACAATTTAAAGCTTCATTGTACAAACTTAAACCAGAAGGAAACTGTTTAAGATACACTACTTTTAAATTAACAAAATTTCTTAAAACTTGCTATCATATTTAGAAAATGGTCTTTCTCACTGTGTGAACCATATGCAGTCTATACCTAGGTCACTTTATAAACACATATCTTCATTTATGCTAGAGAAGCAAATTATTTCAAATTTTTAAGTGCCTCTTCTAGTCAGAATATTTTATGTCCAAAATTATTTACTTACAATTCAAAATATTTTTTCTCAGGGTACTTCTTCCTTTAAGGAGAAAGAACACCTTTAACCGTTATGACATGGCTCCTTCAGTCCAAGGTCAACCTCTCTTTACATCTGGAGCAGTGTTTTAATAATGGATCTGAATATATAATATTTAATGAACTGCTAAACTAATTATTTGCATCAATATTAGTGAATGGCATCCAGGATTTATTTTCTTCTCCACTGTAGCTATGGAAGCTCAGCAGTTATGTGGAAAAAAGCAGCAATACCTTATCATGTAGCATGGATTCAATGACAAGACCCCAAAGGTCTATGAAAGAAGTGTTGTGTCCTTCTTTAGTCCTCTCCATCAGGTCATTGTAATAGTACTTCAGACAATCCAAAGAAAAACAGCAGATCTTGGATTTGGTTACTTGCTTGCGAGCTTCCTTGATTGCATCCTCTAGATATTTTTGTGACCAATTAGCATCTTCATATAAGTTTGCCATGGTCCTGAAGAAATGTTAGTAGAAAATAATGAAAGAGGTGTAATGCTGTGGTTTGCTTTCAGAAAACAGATGTGCAACATGTTTGCCTATTTCTTAATTCTTATGGGTTCACACTTAAAATACCCTCATTTCAGGAGAAAAAAAAAACCTCCAAGCTTTCCTGGTTCGGATGTGATAAAATGAGTTCAAAAATTTTCTTGAAATTCAAGGGAGAAAAGAAACCAAAACCCAAGGCTATTAAATTCAAAGGTTCCACAAGTAGTCATCAAATCTATTTCTTGGAAGGTGGGGAGTCTTCCAGGGAGCAGTCACTACTACTCTGCTCAAGTCCTTCATTTGCTCCCATATATCTGCTAATGGCTTGTGACAGCAAGAAAATTGGGCAGTTTTGGGCATGTCCTCATATGACCACTCTTACTTGTCCCCTTAAAATCATAACACTGACAGGTACATTCAGATCTCCATGTACATACAGAGAAGTTAAAAGAAAGTTTGGACTTACATTGAAGTTTGGACTTACATAAAGTGACACACAACTCAGTGAAAAAAAATTCTCCACTTCCAAACAGGTGTAGAGGAGTGGGGTACCTAGAACCTACTTGATTAAACACTTCAGTTATTTTAAGTATGACATCATCTGCTCTATGCCCACTGGGAGAAGAGAGCACTTCACAACAAGCCACCATATCTGCAGTCCCTCCAAGGTCAGTAACTTGATATAATTTGTTGGCCTTTTGTGACTACATTAATTCCTCTAGCACAAAATACATCTTTTACCAGAGGGAGATGCACTGTAAATCCAAAATGGAAGTGAGAATAACCAGCAAATGGCAGGCATAAATTCTTCTTCCCATCTTTCTTCAATTTCCAGTCTAAAGACAAATTCGTTGTATTTAGTCTAAGGTATAACTGATAAAATATGAAAAGGGAATAGAGCATTTAGATGAAGATATCAGACATAAACTGAGTCATTGTGGTGACAAAAGCAGCTGATGAGTGTGGTGATTGATCTCTTACTCAGTAAGTATTGTTTCTTTGCTCCAGGTGGACAGAGAGTAGATTGTGGGGAGAATGGAAATGCTTTTGCTTTGCTAAGTGCCATATAAGCTAATAGTATTGTACAGAGTCAACAGTACTGAGCAGAGAACACATAAAGCTTGTTTGGGCCATTCTCACCATGTGGTACCCGACAAACCCCCGATGTAGGAAATGCAGTCTAAGAGGTTGAGTTTCTGGAGGCCCAGCAGGCTGCCGTACATCGCTGTGAGTGATCTCGTTCCTCCCCCGGTTGTCGTAATGGCCACCACTGGCACCTGGTCAACACAGCAAGGCAGAAGGAGCAAAAGCTGTGCATAAATTAGACACAAACAGCCCTTACTGCAGAAATCAGATGACAGGTGGAAGGCATTTGTGCAAGCAGGGATGCTACTTGGCATGAAAAGGATGTGATTGTTGCAGAAGACTTGTTTGCCACCCCCTGACTGCTGTGAGAAGGAAGGCTCTCAGATGGGGTGGGAAGGTGTTTACTTAATCTGCACCTGGAAATCAACCTCATCACCCTGGAATTTTTCTCAAAGTGTATTATTAGAAGCTGTCACAGAAAATACAGGATTTTCCACACTGGAACAGGTTAGGGATCCATGATTCTGCCTCTAACAATGACCAGTGTCACACAGGAATGCACAGCACCCTGTAATCAGCCAGACCACACAATAGCCAAAGCCTTCCTGGCCCCAGGCCATTAATTACTTTATGTCCTGAAGCACAGTCATTGATAGGGTTTCCCCCTCCACGATCCAAGTGTAATTGAAGAGACAGACTATTCTTCTCCTTATCTTTCCTGATCTAGTACACCCTTCGCTTCCGTTAGCATCCAGAGTGTGGATGCTTGCACACCCCATGGAAAATGTCTATTTATACCTTTCAAGTATTAACTTCTGATTCCTTAAAGGAATCTGTGTTCCAAAGTCAATGAATAGAGCATGAAGGAAATAATTCTCCTGCTCTATGAAAAAAACAAAAGCACAGAAAAATGAGAAAACAGATGTTCTTCCTACCCTCAACTCTTTAAGATCTCAAATCTAGGAAATTTTATAAAATAATAATGAGGAAAATCTCATAATCTTAACTAAAGTCAGAATAAACTCCAAAAATTATATTCTAGGGTTTACATTTTCTAACCTATTTTATTATAAGTTAAAACTCTAATGATTTTTTTCAGTTCAAATATAAGTCAGTTAATAAGGTAGAGGGGATATTTTCCTATATTTCTGAAATTAAAGACATGAATAGGAGAGCCACAGTAATTAGACCTTTTCAGAAAACAGTTTTCTATGTGTGAGGAAACTCTCAGATAGCTATGTAAAAATGGTTAAAAATGTTCTTTTCAGCTTTGTTGAAAACTTTATTTTCCTGTATTATTCTCTGAAATCCAAATTCATATTTTCCACAGCACCCTTTTTTAAACTGTCAGCTAAAGAGTGTTCTTACTGTTGGTATGTTTGTACTTTTCTGAGTGTCAGCAATCCAGTTAGGCATCAGCAGTTGCAAAGCTTATGACTCAATTACAGAGGCAGGAACAGGGTCTACAGTGATACAGCTAAACTTACAATCAGACATTTCTTCTACAACTCAGTGATGCTGTAAGATCCACTCTTCTTTGCCAGATTGATGGTTTTATTCTACTCCTCATTTTTCCCAACAATACAGCTATTTTGCTGCAGAAACCACTCCAAGAATTTTTATTCAGACGTCCATGGGGAAATTTTTGTTTCTTCCTCTCAAAACCTTTTACACACGTGCCATGGCCACCACCTTGTCTCTGTGTTAAGGCCCTCTGTTTTGCAGGCAGCATCCCCCAGCTCTTCCATGCCTGCCCACTATAAATTTTCCACCCAGCAATACCCAGAATAAACAGGAATGGACTGTTTGAGGAGCTGTTGAGAAGTTTTTGGGTCTATAAAGACATTATCCTGCCTCCCCCACTCGGCTACATTAACAGGCCACAGCTTCTCTTGCTCACGCCTGGCCCTAGGTGACCAGGCCTGGCCCCCACCAGCAGGACTAATTAAGCTGGGATTTTATTTGTTGTTTGAATTTGTAAGCCAGGCCCTGTTCCCCCGAGAGCAGTTGCTACCAGAGACTGTATTGGCTTGCCTCATGCTCTTTCAGATCCTCTTCCAAATTAAGAATCTTTTTCAGAGCAGCAGCAACATATTTCTTCCTTTTCCGCAGGAAATTCTGCTCCTCCATGCACAAGCTAAACCCCAAGCGCACGTCCAGGTCTCCTGAGCTGGAACAGACAATGGGACAAATCAATGCACACATCATTTATAGCTGATTTCAAGATCTGTAGGGTAGGTAATAAAAAAAAAAATCTGTAAAACAAGTTATTTCCAAGTCTGCAGATTGATAAACAAAAGAAGAAAACCAAAAAAAAACCCATTTCTACTGCCAGCAAGAAATAGCAGTGTGGATGAAGAGGCGTTTCCAAGGTACTTTAGATCTCTTGTGAACATGGACAAAAAGACAAGACATGCAAGTCAGGGAAAGATCACCAAAAGGACTAATTTCAGAAGTATTTTTTTCTGTACCCATTCTGCTTTATCACTAGGACATCCTGGAAAATTCAAGTGATGACATCATCACTTGTTCTCAGGTTTTGACAATCCACTAACAGCATTTAAAGTGAGGGTTCTAATGAGTTATGTGATGAAGCTTGAACAGCAGAGCAAGCATCACCCCCTGCTCAACCTCTTGGGAATTCCAGCCTTTCACCTGTGTCCTGAACATATTCCTAGATAAGTATTCACAAGCTTCCTCCTGCAATATACAAGAATATCCATCACTTTTTTTTTCACATGTGCAGACACATGGGATTTTATCCCTTGAGAAATGTGAAGCACAAACAAAAGAAAATTCAGAAAAAAAGGTGTAAACCCAATCAAATTGCAGCTAATATTATGTGCCTACAGCAACATAAATACACTTATTACTGAGAATAACACTAAATATTGACCAAATCTTCTGGGTCATATCACCCTCTGGTGGCTGCAAACTCTGTCCTGAAAATAATTTTCACCAATATTTCACAAATATGAATGTTTCAAGGATTAATGCTACTAACCTCTCTTCTCCAGAAAATTTGATTTATCACACAGTGTAATTTTGAAAACAGAATAACGTCAACTGATTTACCTTAGAAAAACAAACAACCCTTTTAGCAGTAGATTAACATTTTTCTTGCTTTCTTTCTATATCTGTGTCTGTTAAATTTACAGGTCAATATACTTTGTTATGGGCTGAGGTTGTACAGGTAACTCTCCATTTACACAAAGTTTTCTCGTGCTGTGAAAATCCACCTTGCTTTCCTTCTGTAAATCATCCCATAGTGGGAGTGCTGTGAACCACAGGAAGTTTTCAGCTCTACCATAAAACGTCACTGTCTTCAATTTTCCTTGTCACTGGTGCAATTCTGTCCCTGCGAGGGGGTTGGCTGGTCAGGTCTCAGCTCCCATTCTGCTCAGTGAAGCAGAAGGGGCAGAAGGCAGGCTACCCTATGTTTTGGTGATTTGGCAAAGTTAAAGACTGATAGAGGTTATTTCAGTGCTTGTGCAGATCTGACAATTGGCATAAATGGGGAATAAAATAATATGTGAATAGTACAGTTTTATTAATGTGTGAGAACAATAGGCATAAAGCCAAAAAATTTACTCTGAATGAAGGCTCACAGACTCCTGCTGAACTGCACAATGCTGTAAGTGCAGCAGACTTGCACTTACCTCAGGCACCACGTGAGCACAGCACACAGCACTCACGCAGTACGTGTTCACCTCTGCACCTATCACAGAAAAAGCCTACATGACTAGTTTACAGTAGTCCTGGGTGACAGGACAACAAGAGGCTATCTTACCATTTTCTCGCTGACAAGCACAAGTGAAATGAATTATCCTGGAAAATGAGAAAGGTAAAGGTAATCACTACCAAATTTTAAAACATTTCTTTCCTTCAAGCTTGGGCAATGCTCAGACTAGGAGAGGTGGTCCTCAAATAATAAATCATTTGGCTAAGGACATTATTTTGATACAATTAATCAAAGCCTCACTCCCTGCCCTGGAATCAAATTTTCTCTTCTCTAATAAGCCTGTGTGTTTGGGGCAGGTAGTGTGCCACAAGCTTGCATGTTTACACCACTTCCTGGTTTGCACATTTAGAAAGGGCAACAAGAATGAGAGAAGTTACCTTATTAATTTTTTTTTTAATACACACAAAAGCACCCCCAATATCAATATTTAGACAAACTAAAATCTGAATTAAGCTCATAATCTGGATGGGTCTTTTTTCAGTTCTTAGCCGGTATCACCTCAATATAAAAAAAAAAAAACATGTAGTTTTGAATGGATGCGCATTTTACAGTCATTTCTTGTTCCTTGAAACAACTTAATTCTAACTGTGGGATGCAGGTTTGCAATGACTGTTGCATTATTAAAATTATTGTTAACATGTTCTTCCTTAAAGTTGAATATGGCAACCTTAATTTTTTTTAACATTTCTAATGAATAGCTGTACAATTTTATACAGTGATTTTGTTTACTTGGTAACTTTATTTCTAGCAGGACAATATTAAGCACATTTTAAAATACATATTTCAAAAGGTTCACAGCGCTCACCTCTTCTAGTATTATTTCTTTCTGCAAAGGGAGTGAATTCAGCAGGAAAGAAAGGACCCCAGATTTCTCTGTTTCATTTCCACCAGCCAGCTGAAAAAATGTAAAAAAGCAATTGGGTGTGAACACATGAAAGGTGTTTATCATCTCTAGAACTTCTCCATTCAGAAGGCTAGTTCAGTTTACTGGTTCTATTAATTTCTCACTCTGATTTCATTTGAGTTAATAATAACAGACAGAAGGAGAACTTACCTCTTCTGGTAATATGATATCCAGTCTTGTCTGGTCATTTATGATGCAGTGAAATATGATTATATGAAGGCTGGGGCCAGAGTCCAGCAAAATCTTCTGGCTTCCTTCGTGTGATCCTTTCACTGTAAATGTAAGCTCTGGGTCTAAACAGAGAGGCAAGGAACACGTAGAATTTTAACTATTACAAGCAAACACACATAACTAATTAAAAAACCTAAGCTTCACTTTTTGTTGATTTTTTCTTACACCACGATGACTAAGTCAACTTCAGGTGGCAAAAACAGGTTGAAAACTGATCTAAAATATCTTGGTGAATCTAGACAAATAATCAATGCACAGTATTCACAGATTTTTAAAATACTATACCTTGCTATTTGTTAGATGATTTCCATGAATAAATTAAACCAAGATTTGGATTTAGAGGAGTGTCAGTTTAAAGGCATTTTGGATTATTCATGTTGCATAAAAGTCATTTATTTGATGTCAGTCTGTTCTGGTTCATAGTATACATTTTATAATATTAAGACTAACAAATAATTCCATAAACCCAAAACTCAATCAGACTACTTGGCATGTGCCCCCACGTCACCAAAACTGAAACAACCTGAAGGCTGTGTTTCTTGTACAGAAAAGCCTTTATGTTTACAGAGAGATCATATGCTGTTCTCCTGCAAGATCAGGGCAAGAGACATATCATTTTAGGTCACTAACCTTTCCTCCCCATGTTACATCTCAGTCTGAAACTTCCTGTAATGCAACTCAGTCATTGCGACCATTTTCTTCATAGAAGTCAATTTTCCATTCACAAATTAACTCAGAACAGTCATGAGTTTTTGAGATTTGCCCCAGGAGCAGCATTACACAAGCTACTGTTCATTTAAATCAACTTAAAAACCAGTGAAGAATCCTGCTGTATTTGTTAGAGCTATATTTTATAGACAAAGTACTCTTTTAGTGATTCTATGGTAGCAGAGGGCTTCCCTGCAATTTGAGAAGACCCCTTTGATACAACTTTGCATTTAAGCTTAGGTTTATTATTTTTATTAAGGAACCAAAAAAAGGTCGCCTTCAGAACCCTAAATATGCACAAACTTTGTACATACTCAAACCCAAATCAAACACATGGGATAAGACTTCTACATATTAGTTATAAGATAATTTTAAAATATCCCACTTATTTAGAAAAAATTGTTTTGAATAAACAATAAACAAAGAGAATGAACCTCATTTTTCCAAGTTTCTTAGTCTACTATATGTGGCTCTATTTTTGCATTGGTTTAAGATTTGCTTCAGAACTAAGCTCTTGACAAACTTGAATTTTGACAGATATAATCTTTCTGCAAGGTGGGGCATGGCAAAACTAAGTATTATATGACACAGATAGAGCAATGTGCACAACAGATTATTAATTTTTTTCAACATCTGTTATAATAACTGAATCACAACACAAGAACAATAGGCTAATGAAGCAATAACCTCACTTGTGGATTGCTGCTTCAGCTTCCCTGTATCCACTCTAACCTCCAAACAGGAAACCTCACGTGCCTGCAGCAAGAAAGGATGAATGATGATTGAGAGAAGTGTAAATGTCATTGCAAGTGATTCATACTGTTCCCAACCAACCCCTCTGATTGATCAATGAGCAAGACAATAATTATCTATTACTGTGTCTTCAGATAACACGAGGGCAACGGTGATATGGCATTTCTTTCCAAAACTGAAATAAAGAGGAACAACTCATTATCTGCTTGAACTTGGAGAGACAATTAAGCAAAGAAGATGAGCCCTATTCAAAATAATGAGTGTATTAACATATGGAACTATTTTTATGGGCATTGTAACACTTTCTTCATTAACTCCTGATAGTTCTGAGCCTATCATTTATAGAAGAAAGTAGGTGGCAGCACTGGGTTTGGGACACAGCTCAAAGTTTCCAGAGTTAGAAACATGAACACTTGTTATTCAAACAAAAGAAAAATCATAATAAATATGTACTTTACCACTAGTACTCCATTTGTAATAATGCCGTCAGGATAGTCCAGACGGAAAAAAAAAAAAAAAAAGGAAGATAATGTCATGGGTGGGAAAACTCAGACAAATACTTAAGTCTATGGTTAACACATTAGTTCTTACATGACCTTTGACATTTCTGACTTTAACATTCTCACTCAAAAATACTTTAAAGCTTAGGATTAGATGATGAGCTGAGTTGCAGTTTTTTTCCATCCGCTCATGGTAGGAGGTCTCATATAGTTCTGTACTTTATGTATATATTTTATCTCAGCTGAAACCAAACAATACAATTCCTTTAAAATTAGATAATTGACATTGTTTTTATCCACTTAAAGTGACAATTTACCAGAACAATTAGATTTCAGTATAAACACACATGATAGCATTCACTCAAAATTGCAAAGCTCATAAACAGTTTGAAGTTTTGTTTCCAAGTCAGTATTTTCCTTTAAGAGAAAAATATGAACTGGCTAAATTCAGTGCAGAACATTCTGGAAAACTTTCTGTTATAGGAAAACATCAACAAAAAAACTCAAGCAAACACCTCTGGTCAAACCCCTCCAGTTATAAACTTTAAAATTCTGTAATTTTTTTTTTTTTGGAAA
The DNA here is from genome assembly GCA_013399945.1 of Ploceus nigricollis. Classification (NCBI taxonomy): domain Eukaryota; kingdom Metazoa; phylum Chordata; class Aves; order Passeriformes; family Ploceidae; genus Ploceus; species Ploceus nigricollis. Next base: position 704,163 of record VXBC01008934.1, on the reverse strand, counting down.
TGTATTTCTAAAGAGTTCAAAGAACATTGGTCAGGAATTGGTAAAAATATGCTCATTTACCTGTATGCAGTTTCCATCTGCATACAGGTAAATGTGTGAAAGCACCACTCCAGTTTTGTTTCAGACACAAATTTTTGTACTTAATTACTATTTTGTAGTCAAATAGTTGTAACATTACATGACATATGGTGTCACCATCCTCAAATAACTCATTAAAAAATCAAGGAAAGCAAGAAACAGCATGATGGATATCAGAGGACTTCAGCCAGCATAGCCTGGTGAAATGAAAGTGCAAAGACAGGCAAAGATATCTGTTCATGGAGGTAAAGATCCAGTAAAGTGTAGTATTATTTGAGTTGCTGGTATCAGCAAAGTGTAGAGTTAGGTTCAAAGTTAGGAGGTCCAAGGCAAACCCTGATCTTCAAACAGGGTGGAAAAACCTGCGTTGTTGTACAGAACAGAGCAGAGCTTGGAAGACCCCTGGGAAGAACCAGGACACTTGTCATGAAGGACCAATGGCTGAGATGTCTCTATTGGGCTGCCACCTCTGCTGCCACCACTGTAAGGAAGCCCAACTGCTGTCACTTGTTAGTTACTCCCCACACTGCTCTCTTAACTTTTATGTCCCACATTTCAAGGCTTCTACTAGCCACAGCATAAGACAAATGCTTTATTTTTTTTTTTTATCCTGGTGGTCCATACCTTTGTTTTAAGAAGAGCAAGGGAGAACCGCAATATAAGAGCTATCATATCATCTTTGTCTGAATCTTAGGAAATCAGCTGTGGCTAGAAAGATAGCTGAGCTGGATGCAGAAGAGCTCAGGTTGGCAGGGATCTTTGAATATTTTGCCTACCTTTGGAGCACTGAATAGGTTCCACTAGTTGGGATTAGCTGGTAATTTGTCTGAAAACCAACCTGCTATTAGACAGCTCTCATCACACAAAGTTATGCACCTGTTCTCTCCTCCATCACAGTTTGTGATTTGTGGGCTTTTTATTGCAGACCTCAGATTCACTAGGAGAATTGGGAGTATATTATGGCCTGTAGCAGGGAAAGACAAAAACAGAGTCTCTGGGCATCCTTCTTCACAAAAAGTCTGTTGCAGGGATGCTTAAGGCTCCAGTGGACTCTATGAATCCAGGGATCATTTTCCAACACCTGGTATACATCAAGCTTCTGCCTTCTCATTTTTGGATTATGCCTGACTTATAATGGAATGGATAATTTTGAACAGGAACTTACAGATTCTTATATTGCAGTTCTCATTTAGAACAGGCTACTATGCACCATTTGACCAGAGAATCTGGATTTTTGATACCTATCTAAAAAACTTGAATTATTTCATGTCAGATCCAGCTTTCCCTTCCTTTAGAAGCTTCCATAATAATGCAGGCTACTTTTCTGAGCTTTCTGACAGCCCAAGAGAAGCATGGGGGATGGTACTGTTTCAGTAGAAAGCTGTATTCACCTCAAAGGTTCTTTCTTAACTTAAAACTTTTGCCTAAGTGCTCCTCCACACATAAATACAAACAGTACATTTGGCCCCCAACTAATGGAGACTCAGCCTGAGGGTTTCTCAGCAGTGCCCAAGCCAAATGGCTTGCACGATCTGCTGGTTCCCCCTTCACATGAGGAGGATTTCTCAAAATAACACAGCAGAACTACAGAAAGAAAAAAAAGACTTTTATTTTCTAAAAATCCTGCTTTTGCCATATTTCAATAATTAATATTTAACTTTTATACAGCTTTTTGTACACCTATTTACATTTATTTGTGTTAATTGGGCTTTGTTTTAAACATAGTCTTTCACATTTGGAAAAAAAAAAGGGAGCGGGAACAGAGATGAAAGGTTGTGCAAGAGTGGTCCTTCATTCTTCTAAGAGTTGTTAGAGATGCACTTCCTCAGCTTGAGACATCTGAAAGATAAAAGAGGCCAAAAAGAAGATCAGCAGGTACAACAAATACCTTGGGGCTCTTAGACCTTTCCCTGGAAACTCAAATCACCTTGCAGTTCATCAGAAGCCTCTTTGTGGCCCCTCAGTGTCAGGCGTGGGCTTCAGTAGAAGTCGGAGGGGAGGGGGATGTTGAGCGAGCGCAGCCACCTGCTCCAGCGGGACCCCGTCCCTGTAGCAACGCGGATGGGCTCGTTCTGATGCTGCACCCTGCCAGTGGAGACACGGGAGAAAGCCCAGGTTACCACTGATAATCACCAAGAACAGCACAAAAAACACTAAAGCACATGAACCAGCAACCTGTGTACAACAGCCTTACCTTTTCTGACACTGCTGCCCAAGTGCAGCAGCTCTCACGCCAGCTGGGCTCGTGTAATGGGCCCAGAAAACACTGGGCAGGCATTTGCAATCCCTTGGCTTGGTTGCTGGTGAAAAGGCACTTGGAGGAAGGAGCATGCCTTCCTCTCTGTGTTGTTAGGATCAAACATCTGGCCCTCAGTGCCTGCCACTCTGCAGCAGAGAGGTGAGCATTTGCTGGTACTGCAGCAGTGGCGTAAGGGTGAGGCAAAACTAGAGAGGGTGTTCATCTTCCTGTTGTGGAAACCCACTAACAAAATGAAGCTTTTCTTCCATTTTAAATAAAATATAACAGGAATGGGTGCAGGAACAAATTGTTGTACAACTCTCTAATGTAACGTGAGATAATTTTTATAATGTTCTTTTTTGGTAAAAGTAACACAAAACACAACCTTTGCAGTGAGGTTAAAGGAAAACAAAAATAGGAGCGGCAAAGCCGCTATCATAGGTGCAACCCAGGAAACGTTCTTGGCCTGGGGTTACACTTCATGTGTGGTATTATTCATCTGAAATGCTGGAAAGAAAAAACAAGCTAATGTAATAAACCTTGCAATTAGTAAAATCTAGAATGAAGATGGGTAAGAAATTAAAAACTGTGGATAAAGAGCATCAGGAAAAATTGATGGTGGGAATAGTTATTAATTTCAGAAATAAATTGCCATATTACCCCCCCCAAAAGTATGTTCTCATTGTTCCCATCACAATACGGGATTTCTAGAAACTATCCCACATGCTTAGCTGTACTCCTTGTTATCAGAGGGCTCTCTCCCACTGAAAATTATCTCTAATCTCTGTCAACACTTCTCCCATCCAGCACTGACAAAAAATCTTGGCAAAACCTGCTGAGCTTGTTCAACACAGATGAGGTTGGTTGGAGTCCATAGCTTTCTGGTGACCCATCTCAACTACTCCACTTCAGTTGTTCAGACCTTTCCAGGGCTCTCTAGTTTATCTATGCAATCCATTGTCTACAATTTCAGTGGACAAATCCCTTCATTAATTACTCCTGACATCACACATTCCAAAGTGAAGGAAAAGAATCCATCCTCTCAATAGCCTACCAAGACCATATATTTAATGAATCCAGATGTGCTTAGACCTTTATTCCGGCCTCAGCTGATGGGCAGAACAGCATTTACCACCACACAAATGCAAGAAATGAGGGATAGTAGGGGAAAGGTCTATCTGCCTTCTGGCATGAAGCCCATTTTCTCAGTCCTACTGTGAGCTCACAGGGACATTCCCTCACTTATAATGCAGCATCTTCTTGCCTTTGCCTGTGGAGTTCTTCAGGCCACAACTCTTACATTGGTCACTCAGGAGCTACACTATGAATGAAAAATAGTAGAGCAGATGCCTTCTTGCTGGACCAACTGAGCCATGACTATCATGCTTTTTAAAACCTCTCCCTTGAGACTGCAAAGGATCATTTTTAATGGTACAGTTCCAACCATCATCTTTCAACCCATAGAATTCCTGCTCAGGCATCACTTGTAAAAATTGTACCATTTCTGACTTCATTGACTACAACTCCAGGAAAAGGCAATCAGCTGCAAGGTCAGACAGAAGAGTTTGCCACAGAGCAAACACATGCTCCAAGACAAGTTCCAGCCTCTGTTCCCATACATAAACCCACTTGTGCACAACATCCAAGCCAGACAACCTACTTGGACCTCCCTCATTAAAGACAGGATTATCAAGAGTGTGATTCTCTGTACCAACTCTATAACCCATCCTGTAACTTGCAAAAGGAGGACCCTAGACAGGATATTTGCAATGCCTACTGGAGCTTCCCCATTGCCATTACTGATGTTGTCACTCCTGCAATGTGACAGGCACCGTTTGTCTTGATATTGCTGGGCCTTTTGTCAGTTCTGGTGCACAGTAAACAACAAACAATCCACCCTGATGAGTCTCCATGAGTTGTAAAGAGAGATTTTGAGACTCTTTCAGCTCTGATAGCACTTTTGTGTGTGAACACTGAGATCTTTCCTTCTCTGTTCTCAACACTGAGCTACTGTCCTTTCACCAGCAAGTTCTTATTTCCCCTGCTGTCAGGAATTCAAAGTATCCACCCAAGTGTTATCCTGCTAGGCCTCCTGAAGTGCCCCAAATGCCTTGAGAAGGTTCTAGCAGTGCCTTCTAAGAGCAGTACCTTCTCTAAGTACATTCTCTAATAGTGAAACTCCACCAACATCTTTCAAGCCTACCAAGTGCAGCTACTGCTGCCCCTCCAGCTTTCCTGGTTCCTCAGCCCTCAGACTCCCACAGTGGTCTTTGGACCTTACTTTATGCAGAATATTTGGTTCCTTTCTCTACCCCAGCTCCCCATGTGTAGCCAGAAGAATTGAACAGATCAACTTATGGAAGTGCATTTTATAATGTTGTGGATTCGAAAAACCAGATTCCCCAAGAAGGGGGTAATTAGGGCATTTAGGCTTGCCACTCCTAAGGGTCAAAACTTCCTGAATATTGTCATTGTCTTCATACTTCCTTGTGTATCTCATTGACTCAATGAGAAAAAAGAGAACAGGAAGAAGTTGCTGCCCAAGAGGCAGAATTCAAACAGGGGGGAAAAAATCACATTTCAGATATTTGAAATCTAAAAGTATGTATTCTAAAATTCCATTTTACTGTACTTGAATGAAAACATCTAGCTACTGCTTTTAGAGACTGCAGGTTTAAGAAGCACCATCACATATGAACCAGATTTTCAAACTATTTTTATACTGAATATAACACTTTACTAAGAATTTAGGACTCTACTCACGTGTTCTGCAATGTGAACTCCACCTCCAGCTCCTCACGTGCCTGAAGAGAGGAGATAAAAAAAAAGAAAGACTGATCACTTGTTTTTCTTCACGGCTTTCATCATACCAGTTACATATAATTTTTTAAATATGCATTTAGAAGAGAACCTAGGAAAATTCCTAGAATATAAGAAAACCGTAGTTTTGACTGAAGATATTGAATTTTTAGATATTGAAAAAGCAGTTGCTAAAATGAATTTTTTTAATAAATGCTTTATAAGCACATCTACATGCTTAAGAACTGCTGTTCTGCTGAAACAGCCATTTGTTCAGATTTTAATTCCCAACACAAAAAGAATTTGCCTCTTTAATACCATTACATTTAAAAGGAGCTGAAAATTCAGAATTTACACCAAGAGCCAACAAACATCCCAGAAATATTGTGATTGAAGACCGGATAACTTGTTGTAGCTGGTTCCATCCTATATTTCAGCATAGATATTTGTTCTAAACAAAAGCTAGCAAAAAGCACTCACTGAAGTCTTTCTTAGAATTGCAGCAAAACACAGTTTAAATAGATGTTTCCTAAAATGAAACACTGTAAAAGGATCTATTGAGATGGAAGGAGAGAATTTACTTTTGTTCTCACCAATTCCATTGCTCACCTGTGGATTCAGCTGAAACTTTACGCGGACAGTACGTCCCACAGTGAGCTTATCTATGTCAAAGAGAACTGTGCAGAGTTCATCATCCCTGGTGACCGTGTCTTCATCACAGACCTTCAGCTCCAGCACATTCTGCACAATGACATTAAGAACATTATGGAGTTACTGCTACAACTAAGAGCTCCATAAGGCAGGAAAATGTCTAGACTAGGTTTTCTTTCCTTGCTCCTCCAGTTTTATGGGAAGGAGAAAAAAAGGAGAAAGGGAAAGAGAAAAAGGAGAGAGACTTGGGTTTATTAGATGTCAGATTATGATCACTCTTCATACAAAAAAGAAGCAAGCTTGTTTCATTTCCTCAGGCAGACAAGACAAACAGGTCGTGCAGAACATTCATGAGTTTGTGATAAATGACTGCATTAAATGTTTCTACATTTATTTTACGGCCCTTGGTTCTAAGTGTATAAAACAGTCACAGGTACATAAAGATGGCTTAAAGGATTTTATCTACAGCTGAGTGATTTTGCTTTTATTTTTATGTGATCTTTTTCTTGGGTTTTTCTTGTTTATGTTAAGATTGGGGATAGGATAGTAAGGCTGTATTCTGAAGAGCATTTACTTCCTTCTTACTGCAGTATGTAAATGTTTAAATTACAAATAAGGGGAACAGAACAACACTAAGGAGAATGTAAGCAACAGGGCGTTTTTTTTTTTTCCCTGAGGAATCTTTAGCATCTTCTGTGTTTGGAACTAGCTATGCATGTATTGGTTTACTGCAGCTCTGTGTAATCTAATGACTAACTGCAGACACCAAATGGTGAAAAGAATTGATGTCAGTTACCTTGACACGGCGGTCAATCTTGTAGCAGAAAGCTTCATTCCAAACAGGGTTTTTGCTGTTCCTGATGGTCCTGGTCCGAACCTTCTCCGCTGAGGCAGTAGGCAGCCACAGTGTCACATAGCAATCTGAAAGGGTGACTGCACAAGGAGAAGATGAGCACAGTTAAAATGTATCCAGAGAAAGAATTCCTGCCTGTGCCTAATAAGTACCTAATAAGACAAAGGCAGCACAGCTGGGGCTTTCTTGCTAAAATATACAGGATTAGGTGTAAATAATACAATGAAGCACTAACAGGAAAACAGACATCCTCACACATTTGCAATGCCATTTCCACCTCTTCACTCTTAGTCAGACATACTTTTTTTTTTAATGTTACTTTATACTTGAAATTGCACTATCCTCCATAGACAGTACATGTTACATTTAGCTTTATCTTCATGATTATCCAAATGGCTGGGACAGGCAACACACCTCACAATCTTCAATCTGGGCAATAGAGAGACTTGGTTTCTATAATTTCTTCCCCAGATTTTGTACCTTAGCTTAATGAAAGCCTTTATTAACATGCTAGCTTAACTGAAGGACAGATTTTTTTGATTAAAGTCATTCTTCCATCAAAGCTGAAAAATTTGATTTCTTTATCACAAATCAGAATGTGCCTATTACTTATTCATTCATATATTTGACAACAAAGTTTTTAGAAGTTGTGTGCTTCTCAGCAGTTCTATCAGAAAACAAAATCCACTTCATCACAATAATTAAATTACTGTGTGTTCAATTCCTTCCTACTACTCTGCCTGCAGACTGGAAGGATGCTGCTACCACTCATGTTTGGGGAAGGAAGCCATGAGTCCAGTGAAGAAATCAGCTTGTCCTATATTCTGAGTCCTCAAACTGGACTGGAAGGAGAACTCCAGGGAGTGAGACTTAACAGAAGCATGATACAGGTGCAGATGGCCTTTCTCTCACACCTATAATGCAATCTCCCTATTTCACATCAGCAATGCTCAACCAGTCACCTGGTTCTTACAGCAACTTTGTGAGTCAGAGGAGGCCAAATAATTCAGCTCATAGTCAATCCCTGCATCATGCTCGAAACATGTAACAGTGTTATTACATTATATTAAGAGCAATTACTTCATGTATTTCCTCTTTATCTTTCCATAACAATCACAGATTTAGGTTTTCCTACAAGCCAAGCCGTGTCTTTATTGTGTTGTTAACCATGCTATCACAATCAGCAGGACCTGGATTGTGACTGTGGGAAGGAAAGCATTTCCAGAAAGAGACCTAAGCCACACCTGATCAGAAGGCTGTGACTGATCAGATGTTCAGCAGAGGCACAAATGTAAGCAGATGAAACTGCAAATGGTTAATGATGATTAAATGCTACAGTTTCCATTTTCAAAGAGGATGAGACACTCTGATTACTTCACTGTAGCAATATAAGGATTATGCAAATAAGCACACTGAGAAAACTTGAATTTATCCCAACTGTTCAAGATCATCCTCCACCCCAGATAGAGCTTTGATCAACCTGATCTAGTGGAAGGTGTCCCTGCTCATGGCAGGGGGGTCATTTTAAGGTCCCTTGCAACCCAAACCATTCTATGATGCTATGCTTTGCCCAAGATCCCATAATGCAGTCAATGTCAGTGTCCAAAACATAGTCTTCAGCCCTCTACTCAAATCTATTAAAATTATCTTGTTCTGAAACATCAGTAGGGAGGAATACTATTAAGGTATTTTTATTTTTCACTAGTAAAGTAAATAGGAACATGAGAATCAATGAACAAGAAGAAATGTTCACTTCAATAAATAAAGCACAAACAGTCCAACCATGAGAAAATATACGTAAGAGAAATAAATAGTCATAGGGAACGGCAAGATTTAACCAGTAAAATTGGAAAGCTAAAGTGGAGGAAATAAATGATAACTCAGAATTGTAACAAACATCATAGTTTTACTATTATACATAGGTAGAAAAGGGACATTTTCCCACAGATGAAAATACTGAGGTTTCAAGGAAAACCAGCTGAAATGTTTGCCTTATTGATGTCTCAGAAAAAGTAAACATTGCCTGAAATACCCTTCCCACTGCAGACAAAGAAATGGACACAGTTTTTTTCCCAATAATATAGTTTCCTCAGACAATAAATTTTCTGTTAAAAAAATACTCTTACTGAAAAGCTTACAAATCTCTCTGCCAGATATACTTCAAAAAAGTGTTTAGGATGCCCAAGTTTTGAATTTGGGGCATCTCAAGGGGCTCAAGATATGATATTCATCTGCCCTTGAGAACACAACACCAAGTAAGAAAGCCATGTGGTGTGGCAAACATACCAACAGGTTTAGCCAAAAAAGAACCTGATGATTCACTGTGATAAGGAGTGACTGTGAGCAAGTTGCTCTGAGAAGGACAGCCACAAGGAAATGTAACACAAGCAGGCAGTACAGATGTACAGGAATACAGAAATGCACACTCAGTTGTTCATGTGGGGTTGTAGATGAAATTGCAGTGGTGGCCGAGTCAGATCATATATTTGGTTGGTGCAAAACACCATTTAGGCATTTTAAAATTTGGATTTTGGTTTTAAAAAAGTGCATACAACTATAAGCTCGTGGAATGTGTGCTTCTATATGTAAAAATAAAACAAAGAAACCTCTAACTTTACACCTTATAAAGTGTTCTCACTTTGCCAAATGAACCAAAGGAAAAAGAGAAATAAGCAGTAATATATGTAATGTCATACAGTAGTATTGCATTGTGGAAGATGCTTTAGTAACCCAGAATACCACATGTAAGTGCAGCAGAGATTTCTTCTCTGATTGTGATCAGTCATTCAAAAATACTGTTGTTAAGCACAACTTCCATGTGATCTAACCACATCCCTCCTGCCAGAAACCACCAAATCCAACATCTGGTAAGTTTTCCCTCTACTCTTTACCCATCACACAAGTCAAAATCTATATCAAAATATAGATTACATTAACTAAAATTTATGTTCAGCATGCTGCTATGTTCAGCAAGATTTTGGGAAACATAGTGTGGACTTTTTCTCTTTGTTTTATATCTTTCAGATTTATTCATATGGTCTTTAGATTTGAATTTTCTTATTTTCTTTGTCTTTATTTCACCTTTTTCTTTTGAAGTCTCTATTCTGTATATCCTTTTTTCACTTCCCCTCATTATTCCTCACTTAAACTCCTGTCAAGTGCTCAGAGTATTCCTCTGTTAATTTTTTTTTCTGACTTTTAAATGGCTCCATTCTGTAGGTTAAATAAATTCCAAGACACACTGGATTTTATCATCACTTCCTGGACATGTACAAATTCTGCAGAAGTAATAGAATGTTTTTGCTTGTAAATCTTTTCTTTTCATAGGCTTTCCTGCTACTGCTGATTTTACGTCTGCATTGCTAGTTCTTTCCTTTCTTCCATCCAGAAATTCTGTAGGAAATAGGTTTCTTACTTAAAAATACAAGGATTTTCATTGTTTCCAGAGCAGATCTCAGATCAGCAGTTAAGTCTGATGTCAGAAGGGTAGGAAATATATCTCACACAGTAAGATACGAAAAAAAACCCATAAAATGCATCACCTTGCTTGAGTCAATCCCTTTAAATTTAAAAGGAGAAAGCAATGCTTCAGTATTATAATATAAATGATTCTTTCAAACTTACAGCAATACATGCTTTTATTCCTACACAATTTGAGAACAATAACATTGTCCAAATATTTTCTTTAAAAACTTTTAAGAACCATCCAACAATAGTAGAAATACTCACGCAAGTCTGCCTTCCGGGCATTCCTCACTCTCAGTATTTTTACAGTGAGCAAGTTGAAGGGAGATACTGGTGCCTGAACAAAAATTCAGAAAAGGAAAAAAGACGACATTATTATTCTAGTCTGTAGTCACAGACTACTGTAACCATGAAATTCTAAGGATGTAGATAGAACAAGATTTTCAAGGTTGAGACAATGCAATTCATCAAACCAAGTGGAGCAGTGAAAAATCTGTACAGATTTTTGGCACAGGACTCTCTTCAGGCCTGAAAAAAAAGTAATATATTTCAAAATCACTTAATGATAGATGCCAAGAGTTTGATTTGATAAAGATCACATCTTCCTATCATTGATCCCTTCTTATCACAATAAACACCCCTAGAGCACACTCGTGGGTGTCCTCACCTCTCACACACCACTGCCTGCAGTGGAACAGATTGTCTCTGGGACACCAAATACTGTCACAGGAGCTGTGAAAGTAGAACTGTCTACCATGCACCAGCACAAGCCCCTACACCGGCACAAACTTCTGCACATAGCCAAAAATAGAAATGCAGCTGGCAGTGAAGAGATATGTCTCTTGAAGACTCTGGTGAATCTCTGATCTTCAGCTTTGACCCCCAGCAAAAAGTTACAAAAATCATCCCAGAGTTGATCTTGGGAATTAACTCACAACCCCACTAGATATCAGAAACCTTGACCTCAGAGATATTAAGTCTATAATAACTCATAACCTCCATGGCTCATACTAATGAATCCTCATATTCCTCGGGCTATAAATTAACCCTTTCCCCATTTCACCTTTGAGATAACTGCTTAACTTCTTACTCTCTCTCACAAAATAATATGTCCTATTTCATATATACCATCTTTCATTTTAAAGCCAATTTATGTACAGATACCATTTCTCTCAACACTTGCTCAAGTTGATATTTAGCTTTCCACTTACTGATTCTGTTTTAGAACAGAAACAGGTTTTAATGTGCCCAAAAATTTATCTAATCTTTCTATCTGTACCGGTTGGTGAGAACAAGACATTAATACAGCTTGGGGAACAAGATGCTGGAAAGCAGTGCCACAGGAAAGGTACATGGGGGCTGTGGTCTGTGGCAAGCTGGATGTGAGCCAGCAGTGCCCTGGCAGCCAAGTATGTCCTGGGGGGCATCAGGCACAGCATGGCCAGCCAGGCAAGGGATGGGATTGTCCCACTCTGCTCTGCACTGGGGCAGCCTCACCTCAAGTGCTGGGGGCAGTTTTAGTTTTATGCACATATTGTGGCATATTTAGCCACAATACAAGAAAGACATGAAACTATTAGAGAGTGTCCAAAGGAGGGCAACAGAGATGGTGAAGGACCTTGAGGAGAAGTCATATGAGGAGTGGCTGAGGTCACCTGGTCTGTTCAGCCTGGTGGAGACTGAGGGGAGACCTCATCGCAGTTTGCAACTTCCTCACGAGGGGAAAAGGAGGGGCAGGCACTGATCTCTTCTCTGTGGTAACCAGTGACAGAACCCATGGGAATGGACTGAAGTTGTGTCGGGAGATTTAGGCTGCATATTAGGAAAAGGTTCTTCCTCCAGAGGGTTGTTGGGCACTGGAACAGGGTCCCCAGGGAAGTGGTCACAGCACCAGCCCGACAGAGTTCAAGAAGAGTCTGGACAATGCTCTCAGGCACACGGTGTGATTCCTGGGGATGGTGCAGGTCCAGGACTCAATGGAACTTGTGGGTCCCTTCGTACTCAGAATATTCTGCGATTCTACCTCTACGCATAAGCCCTCTCTCTCTTATTTTCATAGATATATTATAACCTCACAAAGTTAATACCATGTCCTAACACAAACACAGGGGCTTTATGGCTTAATGCAGGCATCAGAAGTGCCTGTATTAATCATAAAGCAGCAAAAGCAAAAATTATACACTGCTGTTAACTAATAAAATGTACCTTGCTATTATTTCCTTCATACAGGCTATACATTTTGCCAAATTATATCTTTTCAGCAGTATCACAGGACTTATCCTGAAGTGCTTCACAATGCTTTGCCAGAATGTCAAGCAACTGGGACCATAACATGACATTGGACAATACACCAATGTAATGAAGGAGATCCTAGTCCTCACCAACGGAAACCTCAGCACCTCTGAAAAGTCAGCAGAGAACACGAACTGTCTCCAAGAAATAACCTGAGTAATCCCTAGAGTATCACCTTGCACTTCCCTTTGAGTTGACAAAGGGGCCTGATGATGCAGAGCTGAGGGGCAGTGAGACAACAGCTGGAGGGTAAGAGCAGTCACTGATATGGGCACATTTGTTCTACATTATCTGACCTGTCCAGTCTCTCACTCAGGGCAGTTTTGCAAGCACAGTTTGCAAGCCCTGGAGCCCTGGAATTGTCAGGTGTGGGACATTTCAGTTGTCACAAAGACTGTATCACACCTCTATCTGCTCCATTGTTCCAAACATGTCCACAAAGGATAACTTGGATAGACTTGAAAGAAAAAAGTTCTTTGGGGGAAAAAACAAACAAACAAAAAAAAAAAAAGGATTACAGTCTCCAGTGAAAAGCAACCAAAATATATCAGGCCCAGACTATACAGCTAAAGTGCTATAACTACTTTTCTACAGGAATAAAATAGTAATGGGTAAAAGAAAGAAGCCCTCCTAGACACAGGGACCAGCAGCCAAGGCTTGTCTATCCCTGATATCTACTGATATGATTTTTACATTTATGTTTGGTCGCTGCTTTCCCCATCCAATAAATTGAAAGTGTTTTTGACTTCAGAAATGTTATTTCAGAAGATGTGGAGCATCTCTCTTATCCAGAAAGACGGAGGCTTGAATTCCTTGATTATAGAAAAATGGACTTGGGCAGAAGTTCCCCATTCCATGGAAATTCTACTGATTACTGGGCTGAACACCATTTTAAAGGAATACCCTTGGCTCAGCTCTTGGAAAACAAGCACCAAGACCTTTACTTTGTGAATCCCAAGTGGATAGTGATATCTCCCTTCAGCCAAGTGCCACACGGAGATAGGAACTATGAAAGTTGTTCCCAGCTGCCCATGTTACCTGGATGTACCATTTATGCAATGCTCTGCTCAGCTCTTAAATTCCATTCTGGTGTATGTTACTCTACAAACTTATGGAAATGATCCTCAGTGCTTCACTTTGGGTTGTGGAGTGCATTCCCATACTAGAGTCCTGGAAGTCCAACCTTACAACTCCTAACTTTTAGGCGCCTGAATGTGTTACCAAGTCTAGCTGTCAGCCACTTACTCAAAGTCACACAGAAAAACTTGTCCTAAACTGGATAATCTCCTAGCAATTGGCAAGGACTTCCACATCCTTGCCTTTTATGTGATGATGACCATATCACAGGCTGGGTAAGTTCTGAGGCCAGTTATTAGTCAGTTATTACACACACTTCAACTTTCGGCTTCTATATTTATTTCATCTGAGACGTGAATCTTACCTCATAAACCGGAAACACAAGCCAGGCATTTTAATGATCACTTTTGAAATGACTTAAATATATGAGGTTGCAAATGCAAGACTTGGTCACACTGTCCTACGTCAGATAAAAATTCAATTAAGTCCTGTGGCACACTTGTGCAATCCTCACATATCTAGTCTGAGGGAAGTCAATAGGAGTGTTCACATACATGAGTGCTCATCCATATGAATGAATTATATAACTGGTCTCTAAAATTGCTCCATTTTAGTAAAGTTCCAAGCTTAAAAGTCTTTCACAGAATTTTTTTCTTAAGGAGAAAAGAGTGAAACTCATACAATATTCCCAAGTTACGTCAAGAGAAAAGGCAGTTATCAAAGCATGTATGTATCTGGGGGAAAGCACTCTTCTCTTAACTTTCTCATCAAAGAGGAATATAAATCTCATCACTACTTTAAAAACTGTGAAAAGCAACAAAGAAATCATTCATCCCATCAGAAAGAGTAGCAGGGCTTTAAAACACAGATCACTGCCTTGCTTCTGACCTGGGTCAGGTATGTGGCACCTTTTAACTTCAAAGAATTTTGAAGGCAGGCAGGATTTCGCCTCAGGCAAAGTCAAATGCATAAGAAACACTTTTCCTTGTACTGCTATTTTGTATTTATTTCACCCATTTTAAAGTACCCCATAGCTGGGTCTTATCAAGTCAGTAGAAGTCCTCAAGTTTGTTTCAGAATAAAAACAAATGGAGCAGCACTGAGTCAATGGCTGCTTCTTTCCAAGAGCTATGCAAAACTTCTGTGGCTTCAGAGACTGCAATTTTCGTGTGGGTTTTTTTTTTCCTCTTCCTGTTTGCAGCTCCGCAGCTGGACATGTGTTAGAATGGATCCAAATCTGAGAAACCAGGTCAAGTATTCCCACAGTTCAACATGCTTTTTTTCCTCAAGACCACACTGGTCTTTATCAGTAATTTATATGATCTGAAAAGTGTTACTCTTTTGACTGTCAGCATGAGGGCACTAACAAATTTCTCACCAGCTATTTTACATTTTGTTTTTAATTTATATAGCTGCTCAAATTGAAATCCCACACATCCTATCAGCTGTCCTGAAACTCACTCTGACAATGAAAAGTCATTTCCTTGACTGAGCCACTGAGTAATAAAAAGCAACTCAGGCAACTAGGCTTATGTAGTTATCATAAATACCAACTTTCATGGGAAAAAAAAAAAAAGGAATAAAGTTCAAGTCCTTCCTGAATTTTACCTCTGTGAACTTTGGATATTCAGGGCAGAAAGAAGGGGCTCTGGGCCCTGCTCTAAATTTTAAGTATTGTATTCAGGTCAGTTCTGCCACCCTAAATATCTTGAAGATAAAAGTAATGATCTAAAGCCATGCAATTGTACAGGTCTCACACCTAGCGACCTACTAACAACGTAAAAAGCACTACGGAATAAAAAACCAGATTGATCTTCTAAACATAGGCTAGAACTCAAAATAAGAATGTTTATGATTCTAGCATACCTCTTAGGGCTGCAAGACTATATACAGAGACCTAAACATCATTTTAGAAGCCAGTTTTTGAAGAAATTCTGCAAAGTCTTTACCACAGCATTTCACTTTGAACAGAGAAAATAAGTGACTCTCAGGCACAAAAGGCACCAGACACTGTCAACAACAACAAACCTCCGCAAGGCAAACAGAATTTACCACCATTTAAAAGATTGTCTATATCACTCTGATTTCCCTAGGTGGACATGAAGCTGGGAATCCCCCACATCACTGAATGAGAGGCAAAAGCCTATCTTGCAGACAGATCCCCAGAGAGCTGCAACTGATACCAGCAGCCCCAAACCCCCTGCAAGTGCCAGAGAACAGCCTCATCCTGCTGCCAGTGCCATTGCTCCTATTCACTGGCTCATAGGAGCTTATCTGATATATTTTCCTTTATGCTAATACCTCTTAACATAAATGTCTGCTAATTGCCCAGCCATTCTTAATTCGCCTGTGCATAGAATTCATCCTCAATTCAGCCTTTACAAAACACCTCTTGCTCTTTTTTTGCCTTCACAGAAGTTTGGGCACTACTCCCACTCCTACTAGGCTGATTAGATCAAGCTTGTCAGGAAACTGAACATGCCACATTTATTCCACCATTTTACCTGTACATGCTGTTCTGCACAGGGAATTGCAGCCTCTAGGACAGATAATTACACTGCAAAGAAAGGCTACGAGGAATACCAGAGCACTGGGAACAACTGGAAAACTCACATAAAAGTTTTTCTTATAAAGGAATAAACTATAAGAAAATGGGAATATTTCATCCAAAGAAACCAAAACATAAAAGAAGGGAGTAATTTAGAAATTGATATAGTTGAAGTACAAACCAGCCCAGATAAAGTGCAACACCTAAGCATCAGACACCAACAGTGGCCAGACTATTTAAAGCTTATGGAAAGCCATGGCAATATTCCATCTACAGAGCTCAAGTCACATCTCAGCTTTTCAACAGTCAGTAAACTTTGCAACACAGTTTTCCCCCGAGCCATTGAATTCCTAAAATTTTTTCTGGTGATCTACATTCAGCACTGGACAGCATTTAATGAAGGGCCAGCTAATTGCTACCTACCGTTCTCACCGCTGGTGCTGAGGTGCTCGTAAAAGTCTAGGAAAAACAACACAAGGCAAAGTTAAGAAAACTAAACTACACGTTAAATGCTTACTTTAGGCTGGCATGTCAAAACATCTCACATTCAAGAACACCTTTAGAGCTATGCTTTTTAACTACACCATTCGGCGCTTTACCAACCACCATCACAACTCTCTTCCAGCTTCTTATTTCCTTTTTTGTTTACAGGGAAGCACAATAAGCAATGTTGCTAGCCCTAAAATGTGGCTTGAAAACAGAAGTGTGCCATGAGGTTCTGCAAAAGCCTAGACTAGGAAAGCCATCCTTGCAACAAGACCCAAGGAACAGCAAACTCGATTTCCCTTGATTGCCCATACAACACAAACCACTCATTCTCCTCTGTGATCAACTTCACTGGAACACCAGACAATTTTACCCACTTTACACTTGCTATCACCTTGTTTTGCTTACCTCACTTGTACTTAAATTTGATCCCATTGCAGCCCCAGTTGCATGTAAGTCCAGTGTTAAAGGTTACTGAGTCGTATGGCTGGCAGGAGCTCCTCATGCAGGTTAGGGGTGGAGGAATAGGGATTTTATGATGAGGCTCTCCTGCCCCACCCCCTGATTATTTCCAGTCATTAGGCAGTCACCTCCCTGCTTCCTGCAGCCTATTAGAGCACCTCAACTGAGTCAGCAGAATGAAGAGCAATTCCTTTTCTCCCCACTGCGAGGGGAGGATGCTGAAGCCCCTTTCTGCCCAGGTACTGCTCTCTTGAAATACTACTGGTAATGAAAAGTTTTGTATTTATGCAACAGCTCTAACCCCCAAGCAAGTGCTTCTGACTAATTAAATCACAGCTCTCGGAGTATCTCTACACTGCCACCATCATGCTGCAAGGTAGTAGAGGTGTCAGCAGCTTCTTTCCAAACCATAAACTCCAATACCCGTAGCAGTCTTCCATAGCAGCACAGTTCAGGCAGGTAAGTCCTGCAGTTCAGCAAGGTGACTCAATTGTGATGCCACAACTGAATGACTGCAGCCCTCATGCTCCCCCAAAGCTACTTTGAGCATCTCTGTGCTACATTTAGCAACCTCAACACATGCTGAGTATTCTTTGCCTGGGTATTTATTGTATATATAGAAAAAAAAGTTAATCCATGTTCAGAAATCTTGCAGTTTGATATTAAATCAAACAAGAGGGAAGGGAGGAGCTATTAGCAGCAGGTGAAACTTGGGAGCGGAAGGGTGAGGCAGGAGAGAGGGTTGTGCTCTCCTGCGTGGGCCCAGGGAGCACAGCAGTTCACCCATCCTCAGAGCTTACTTCAAAGGGATCTGTGTGCGCTGGCTCTCACAGCGAGCCCAGCAGACACACTGTGAGAAACTCCAGAGCACAAAACCCCTCCTGACTGCTCTACACCCCGGTGTACAGTGACTCACTGCCTTGTAAAGTGTATCAGAGTAGCCCTAAACTAGCATGCATGTGCAGGCTGGTAGATTTTGGAGCACGCAAGAGCAGACTCTGGCTCTGCCAGACTCTTTCTGGCCTCTCTGACTGATGATAGGAGACAGCAAGTACACAGTCTTGCATAATGAAATTGATTATTTTAAATCAATCTTACTTGTATTGGTGTTTAATTCACTTGATGCAGGCAAAGAAAGCAACCTTGTAAACTGCAGTGGATGCCACCTAAGTGCACTCCCCTGTGCCATGCAGGATGGTATCAAAATAATTCTGCACAGAGGAAGAGAGGAGGTGTTGTCCAAGGAACATTGCTGGAGTAAAATCCTCTTTTCAGATACAAATCACTTCCTTCTATGTTGATGGCTGTGAGATAAACATATGTGATGCCTCTTCAGAAGATCTTACTCAAAATAAGAATAAGAGGTACTCTCTGGTGGTTTCCATCTGAAGTATTTAATGGCTAGCTGCTTGCTCCATAGGCACACTTTACACTATCTCCTCAGAATCAAAGGAAAGTGGTTCAAATGTGAATCTGCAGCATCTGAAATGCTCCTTAAAGGAACGACCAAAAGGTACTTCCAATGAACACGTGCCTCTCTACCCCAAAGACAAAATATCTCCTGTAACTTCTGTCTTTATATCTGTGTTAAATCCTTAGGAACAAATTCAGGTGGAGCAGTCACAGCTGAGAATCACTTACTTGCCCTCTCACACAACAAGTTCTTTCCAGCTTCTGAAAGAATATTCCCTGGAAATATTCCAGTATTAAAATTTAAAGTAAGAATCCATTTTCATTAAAAACATCTGCAAAACTTTTTCTATCAAAGGAAAGAGGGTAGGCTATCCAGCTCACCTTGCCCAAGTTGTACCAGCAAGTATATACACCTATACACATTTATATCATCCCAGCTGTTTCACAGCCAGTACAAGACTCCCTGACACTACATTCTCTTACCCACACGGTTTTTAAGATCCATACATGAGACAGCACTTCACAATTTATTAAATTATTCCAGAGTCAGTGCATCTTACCCACTAAATGGTTTCCTGATGTTCAGAATGTTTTCCTCATCTCAAAACAACGTCATCATTGCCATTCTCAAAACATGTTCCTAAATATTCCCTCTCCTGCTCATGACCACCATCAGGTTTTTGGCTAGCATTTTCTCCCTTAACCACTACCTGTCCACATCACACAAGAAGGCTTTGGAATACACTATCTTTTAAAGACCTGGCATCTTTATAGCAGGAAAGAATAATGAGCTCAACAGTTTCTCATTCATGCAGTGAGTACCTGATAGAACTAAGCACTGAATGCTCACAAAGTAATGAATGCTTACTGTGACAGTAAGTCCTTGTCAGCACAGAGAAAACTTGTTGGCTTATTCACTGGTGTCTACTACACCACCTGCTTAAATAAAAATCATGAATTTGCAGTTCGTCCATGACAAAACACTCAACAGTCTCTTTAAAGCTCTGAGCAGTAACAAGGAGTGTAAAAAGGAAGATGTAATTTTCCTCTGCTATCATGCACTTTCAAGTGCACATTTACACACACATGATTTTGTATCTATATATTAATTAAGGCAAGGAGGAGAAAAGATATCATTCTGATCTAAACTGGCCAGCTGCAAACACTAGTTTCCCCAACATGACATACAGATAATTGTATATCTGACTGCCGTAGGTTGCAGGGAGGAATAACAGCTGCTTTCAATACTCCACAATTACCTTATGTACCACTTTGTCACCTTCTCTACCATCCTTGGTATGGCAATGGGAGCGGACATCATTTACGCACCCTGAACATAACAAGGGTAAACATTCAAAGCACATGCTAGAGGTAGCATGCTAAAAAATGATAGCCAAATGTCACACTAGAATATAATTACTCAGTATTAACAAATTAAGCAATTTAACAAACATACTGTCAGATCCGTAGCTGGGGATTTTCCCTGGGTATTGCCTTTCACTTTGTTTTCCTTCTTTTTGTATAATGTTTCTGCAAGCTACAAAATCTACGAAGACCTCATCCTGCCAGTCAAAGAAGAGCAAGCAGCTCAAGTCCAACTCTAGTTACACAAAGGACTTGAACTCAATAATCTCCACAGACAGGGTGTACCAGGGATGACAAGTGTCACTTTCCTGTCCCAAGGTGTTTGATTTCAGACTCTGAAAAACTTAACTTTGACTTGGTAATTTTTGGCCTGACACTAATTTTAAGGAACTCTTTGGTATAAAAAAACCAAACAGAAACACCCAAACCCAAAACCAAACAAAAATATCCCCCCATATATAGAGAGACAGAACATTCACATTAATATGATTAATATGTTGGCATTTTATTTTCATGTTTCTATGTACCATGCCTTCAAAACACCTGTTCTTCAAAACTCTACAAAATTCTTTCAGTCATTGGTGAGCAAGATCACACTAGGTGGAGGGGTGGGGGATTACATTTTTGCTTGAGACATTATTCTGATTATGACATATACGAAGGAGGGCTTGTGCTTTCAAAAGACTATTGAGAAACTGCATTAAAAAAACAAACCATGCCCTTGATATGCTTTGGATATGTTTTGGAGAGATAAAATCTCGCTCCTCCTACTCACTCACATGAAGTAATTGGGCTGCTTTACCATTCAAAAATCATCACTAAAGTGTTCGCCCATCTGTTAATATATGCAACCCTGCCTTCAGATTTGTTGCAACACAATTTCAAATGCAGTCCTCATCTCAAAAAACCAGTAGCTCAAAACCTTTATCTCTGCCCCTCCCTGTGCTCTGTAGATCTGAGCATCCAACAGCACCTCTCTTTACCTTTGCAGGAGCACTCAGAGGTTGCCTGACCTTTCCAGGTTCATTCAACACTTCAGGCACTCTTCAAGCAGCTATTTCACTGCCCTAACCCCAACAGACCACAGGTGTGAGGAATACAGCACCAGTCTGTGTCAGCTAATTACCCAATAATTAGGCAAAACACATAGCCCAGGACCTTTACAGGGAAATCTAGAGCCAAATTCAATCTGAACCAATTCTCAGAATATCAGGAAGTCACTTCATATTACCAGCTAATTAAGGGGGTAACTTCATCTGCAGTCAGCCTAAGAGATGTTTGAGCCCTAATAGAGACTGTAAAGATTCACAGCTAATTGTTTCCAGGATCATGACATTACATTCAGCAGAGCTTGTGTGACAGGTCACAAACAGGTGTTTACAAAAAAAAAAAAAATTGCTGCTGACCTACCTGGATCTTAAATAGAACCATTGCATCAATGCTGAATCATTTTGAAAAATCCAGCTGATATGTCACTGAGCCTAAGCCTCAGCTCCATCCTTAAAATATACCACCAGTAATAATGAAGGTTTCTCCTTTGTTGTTTTTTGATTAATAGCTGGCAAGCCATTCAGACAAATATAATTTCCCCTGTCCTTTCATGCTGCCTTTCACCGTCACATCACAGGCGAGATTCTGAAGTATCGCTGCAATGTGAACGTCATCAATAGTCTTTAATAGAAGAAGCCTTCCCTTCCCCAAACAAGAAACAAGATGAGTCAATTTTGGAGAAAATTCACAAGCCATCAAGGCAAGACCATTAAGCTTGGCTCTCCCAGCTAAAACATTAGTCTCATGCAGTGTTAGATGCTTGGAGCCAGATCCCAACACCAGCATCTGAATGACTTGAGTCAAAATACTGAGCTGCTAAACTAGACCATTTAGGCAACCTAAGATTTTTCAGTGGCTTGCTAAGTAGGCCCAGACTTCTGAAAACAGACTGTCTTTCCTCAGCTCATTCTAAGCCATCCTAATTTTCCAGATCAGCTGCCAAAAACACACATCATCACCACACCTTGGGTGAGTAAAGCTGAAGGTCCAGCGCCAAGTGTTGCAACCACCAAAAACCAGTGGGTGGAATACACCAGGCACACACACACTGAACTGCTTATATTCATTCTTCCTGGAGCTCTAGTAAGGAAACTTGAAAATCTTTAAAATACTGAAGAGATACTTTGCAAAAGAAAAGAATCATATTTTTAAACCTCCATTTCATTATTGTTTAAAAATAAATTCACGAGCACAACTGAGCTGTCAGAGTGACATTTCCTTTTCTTCTTTACTCACAGAAAACTATTGCAGTCTTACAAGTGACACATAACATCAAATTATCCTAACCAAGGGCAAGGAAAGAAGGTGAAAAACTGGCTTTCTGCATAAGAGGGCTAGTGAAATAGAAAGATCAATATCTGAGGAAAAGGAAAGTTGTTGGACTTGACCACTTTAGATCTATGAAAAGGAGACACAAAGGTTACTGCCAACAGTTTCCTCTTATGAAGGGAGACTTACTGGTTTGATTCATATTGCAGCAAAGCTTGACAGACACTGCTAGTGTTATCTCCTGTTAAATGAACTGATGCACAGAAAAGGACTGTCTTAGAGGTAACGACATATAATGTTATCTCCTGAGTTATCATTCCAGTCACCTGCACCCTTGAAAGCAGTTTCCTTCTATTTTTCATTTTCCACAGTTGAAGTGACAGCTTTTCTTTCATCTTTCCTCAAAGGTTATTCACAAAGCTCATTGTTCACTCAATATTTGATTTCTCAGTATCAAAAGCAAGAGTAACTTTTTCCCAGAACAACTCACTAGCTGAGCTGAGTCCATAGAAGTTAATACAAACCCCCAAGCTTCAATTACTTCAACTACAAAATTCTTATTTTTAATAAGATTAGGCATGGCTTCTTAGTATTTGAACAGTAGCTATTATTCTGCATGTATATTTTTGCATACAACAATCAGAAAATAAGATCTGAGAAGACCAGTTAAATATACTTCATTAAGAAACCATTTTTCTAAGACAAGTACGAGAATCTCAGGAACACTACCCTGTTATTTCGATGGCAGTGGGAATAAAACAGTAGCAGCAGCTACACACAGCCCCATCTCACTGTTGCAGAAGTCCAAGGAGTTGGTATCACAAATTCTGCTGCCATCACAAATATCTGTGAGCTTGCAGCAGGTGAATATTTATTAGTCCAGTACCAAAGCATTTGTGTATCTCCTTCTGATGAGGCTTTTTTAAAATACATTTTAAGAGTGTTTACTTGAATTAGGTGATGAATAGTTTTTAAGCTGCTTCTTTCGTTGCACTGCAGTTCGCAAAGCCTGGAGAATTAAGTGTTTGTTATTCAGGATGTTGTAGCTGCACAGGTTAAGCAGCTTGTTGAAATTCTCTTCAGTGTATGTAAGCAGGCCAGTGCCATAGGGAGCAGCACAGTTGGACACGTCCACTCTTCCCTGCTCCATCTCTGCGGGACTGCGCTCCACATCTGAAACCAGAACCAAGCACAGCAAGGGTATTGAGGCAGAAAACTGCTACCAGGCAGCGCAAAATACACAGGAACAGACAATAAAATCCACTAGTTTGCTGCTTGGCTACAGTCCAGACTTGACCAGCAGAAAAGCTTTTCCATGCAAAATGCTTTCCTCTCTAAATTAAGGTTTTGCATCAGAATACTTAATTTTTTTAAGATTTGGAATTTTGTATGTTTAACTTTTCACTTGAGTTCTAAGATGACAGCTCTTTATCTACCAGTTGGTAGAAAATTACACCAGAGGGCTCCTCGATTAGGAATCCTCCCTCTCAGGTGGCTGAGATTTTAAGCACATGCAGCAGAACAAGTAAGGTAATGAAGAGCACAAGGTCTTTTTCAATAAGCTGGTTCATGGATTTTTCTTCATTTTTTGAGTAAAGTTTCCTGGATCATAGAAAATTAGCAATAAAAAAATTTGAGTTGATGCATGTAAAAGTATTTGTAAACTGAAACTGAATTTGCCAAGTAGGGTTTTTTTTTCTAGTGAAACAAACATTTCTTCTATTGCTGAACTGAAGGAAACAATCTGGCAACTTTTCAAAAATTATAGGTATCAAAGCAGCTTGTTACCCTGGCAAAGCCTTTGCTTCATTACATGTTTTCAGCATTTTCAATTCTCTTTTTTTCATGTAAAAAAAAGTAATAGGAGAATTCTAGCTTTGTCAACCGAGTAAACATTATATCTCTTCATGAGACTGTTAGGTGACAGCATAATATATCTACCAGTGGATATAACTTACTAGCTGTGTCCTCTTCTTTATTATCAAAGTTACATGACCTGTTTCAAGTGCCAGAGGGGGTTCCCCTCAAGGTACAGCTTCTCATGCTTTTATTTTTAAACCTCTTCATTCCAATCCCTGATTAGCTGGCCAATACTATATGCATCACACCTGGACTGAGACTATAATAATTTAGCCAGCTCAGAAGCTTGCCAGTGTCTTGTTTTGGAAGCAGAACAAGTTTAATGGATCAACTGGATGAGACAATCTCAAAAAATGATTACTGCTGTCAACTTACTCGGTGCTTTGCATTTTTGGAAGGTATCACACACCAATGGAAAATAGGCCAAGATTGGTGCCTCTAAGCTGTCCTCAAACACATAGCACTCCTTCAGGTGTTCCCGGTCTTCCTGGCTCAGCTCTGTGCTGGGGAATGGGATCCCATGCTCCAAACAGTACTCGGAGAATAGGTCCAGTGGCTGGCTCAACAGAGAGGAGAGACATAACACAAAGAGAGCTTGAAGTAAGACCACCAAACCTCATAATATTTTGCTGCCATAGACAATCTGAGATTGATTTATATGTTTATAAATAATGCTAACTATGCACTGCAAGAAACATACCATCTTAATTTTAATATATCCTGGGTAACAGAAATTTGGTTGATTTGCTAACACTTTATATTTTTAAAGGAGGGTTACTATTTACTGAAATTTATATTCAGGTAAATTTTTGTGATTTAGTGAGCACAGTAGAGGATTTGGATAGGGAAACTTTGATTATAAGTGTCTTCTCAGATCACAGGTTCTTAAATATTTGCATTCAGTGCATCTAACTATGCCTTTATGTCCTCTTACAAATAAATTACATTAATTTAAATCATATAAACCCCTCAAGGTTTCTTCAAATGCAGAAAAAAAAAAACCCTGACTAAAACTCATGCTGACATCAAGAGTCAAATGTAAAAGCAAAACTTTTCATTCAGAAAAATTCAAAATTATGTATTGTGTATTGATTACATTGTAGAAGTTACTTAACTATTGAGGGACTAGTTACCAGGATGACACATACATAGAATAGGACATCTTCTGTATGTCTGTGTTCATATGCCTGTGACAGAAAGACACTGAAAACAGCCCTGATAAAGGCAGTGACATTATGGTCATAGCTGTGAATAGTACACTGATATGATCATTCAATTTAATAAAAACCAGACCATTTTCTGGAAGGAGAAAAAAAAAAAAAAAAGAGAGACAGAGAGCTGGTGACTTCAGCTGCTAGAGTTATACAGATAAAGAATCACTGCTTCAAAACATCACCAGAGTCTGTGATCCTCCACTGTAATTTAAGTGGATAATGACATCCACTTTTCTCTCTGGCCTCAGAATGGGTGGGCAGCTGGTGTTGATGAAGAAAGCTGTATCTATCAGCTTGAGGTAGTCACTCATTTCATTCAGCTGGCTGGGAGAAGAATCCAGCACTGTGTCTGAAAGACCAAAACTTTTATTATTATTATTTACTGCAGGGTCAAGTCTTTTTTTTACCAAATTAGCATAAAAGAGAAGAAAGAAAATACACTTGACGTATATTCAACTTTGACACAAAGCCCTCAGTTAAGTACTTGTCTTTGACACAATTTTAGTATTTAGAGCTCAACTCTGAGATCAGCAAGAGGGAGGAGTTCTGAGACTCAGCTTCATCCAAAGTGATAAATTACTCTTCTTTTTCAATAAGTGTAAATTTGTGGCTATTTAACTTCCTTAGAAGCTTCAAGTCACTCTTTGATGGCTTTTCCTAGGTAGATGAGAATTCAAGCAAACCTGCTGTGCTTCCTCCAAGACAGGAACAAGACCAGGAGTAAATCATCTAGGGCTTGGCAAAACCCATTCCACAAACTTGTTAACCAAATAATATTAATCAAAATTTACCTCTAAGATAAAACTTATCAAATATTTGTCCTCCGCAAGTATCAGCCCTCAAATCTCCTCCAAAGATATAACTAAAACAATTTCCAATTACCTTTCCACATGCAAAAGCTCTCATTCTCCAAATATTTGTTATGTAGCTGCAAGCCCTTGAGGAAATTATGGTAAGTTGAAACCACTGGCCGCCCGGTCATCATTTCTCGAAGAGCTTTGGAAAGGTAGCCTTTGGGCATGGATAAGCAGGTTGTCTGTTCGTGAGGCTTCTTGGGCAGAGCAGGATGGCTCTCTGCAGGAAGAACAAGAAGAGGGTATGTGTCTGCATTCAGCCAGGGTGTTTCTCTGGTGATAATAACAAGCAAACCATCATGGCTCCCAGCCCCATCTGTGACTGAGTGCACACATGGGCATGCAGAGTGTTCTGGGCAGTGGGTTTCAGTGTCACACCATCACCTTGCTCTTCCCTGTCTGGTCTCTCCCTCCCCAAAGGGCTCTGGTAACCCTCTCGTGACTAACAAAGCTCCCCAGGGATGTTACACAGTGAGCAGCATAATGTGTTTTCCTGTTTTACAGCACAACTGTTGGTCTCCTGCTTTTCCTTCATTCTCAAGGGCTTGGTGTCCCATAAGCCAGAAATAGGACACAAAAACAAACCCTTTACCTAATGTCAGGTTTCACCTTTCAGAGAGGTGTGACGAAAATGCAGATGCAAGAGAAAAGCAACCTGAAGAACTAACCAATGTCATGCTCAGTGTCTCGAGTCCATCTGTGCCAGAAGTGTTCTGAATGACCTGACAGGTAGACAGCATCCATAAAACTCTGGGAAAATATATTGCTCCATGTGCCTTGAAAGTTAAAAAAAAAAAAGGCAAAAAAAGCACCATACTTAATATTAGTTTGAATATTTAGAGCACAGCTATGAAGACACACCTGAATCCACTCTGTTCTAGTTATGAAATACTATGAATTTTCCTATAAATATCAAATGCCACACCATTCCACACAATGTCTGGCTTACAACCAGGCATTTTCGAAACTTGGCTGTCTATAAAAGTCAGAGTGTGAGTTTAAATACTTCAGATGATCAGTTTGTGTGTGTGCATGTGTTCTGTTTAGGTCATTCAGCAAGATGTTCAGCAAATTAGTCACATTTGTCTCCAAAATTAGTTTCCTCTTTTGTCACTTTTGGCTGGTTCATTTGAGATTGAAATTGCATCAGATACATTCTCTGGTGTACTAATATTGCAACTTGCAGATCACCTCTGTGTAGCCAGTTCTTAAGGTGATGTTTTCTTGAGATAGTAAATTACCTTCCAAGAAGCAGATGTGGGATTCTGGGATCTTCTTCATCCGGCGACCCATGAAAAACTCACTACCAAAATCCTCTGAACGAACAAAGGCCCCATATTTCAGGAGACCCACCTCATAAGGTGTGAACTCCACCCACTCTGCAAATAAGGCATCAAACTGGATTTAATGCAGCCACCTGAACACATGTAAAAAACAGCTTAGAGAATCAGAAGCTGGAAGAACAAGGCCTATACCTTCACCATGGTGGTGACAGACAGTTCAAACCACCATGTTTTGAAACAAACAGGTGCCCTTCAACATACATTAATGCAAAAGTTAATTCACCTCCTCTGCCAAAACCCATTCAGCTTGGGATTCAGGTCCATTTCCGTACTAAGAAGCAAGACCTGGGGCTGAAAATTCACTGATTGCTGAGGCCCTGCACACAATGTGGCATTTTGAGTTCCTGTGAGTCGGCAATGACAGCAGCTACCATTCATTCTAGAGACTCTCATGATCACTGCCTTGAGGATAAAAAACTCTGACCAAAACCCCTCCCCACATGGAAACCTTGGCTGGGTGCACCGGGACTGCAGCTGTGCCTAGGAGCAGATGACCATGTTCAGCTGCAGGACCTCTTGCTTCGTTTGTGCTGGAAACGCTATGGGAATAGTGATCAGGATCACTGATCAGAGCACAGAGCCCTGCCCCCCCTCAGATCCTTCTCTGGCTGCTGGGAGCTGACTCCTGCTCTCACCCCTCTCGACCTTCTCCTTTCTCCTCCCTTCCTTGCCCTCCTCCCCACTCTTCACAGCTCTCTTGGAATAGTGCTGCCTCAGCAGAAAACCCAGCAGCTGAAAGGGGCTGTGGGGGGTAGGTGGGGATGAGAGAGAAAAGAGCAGCAGTAGCAGCTCTCAAGGCTGCCAGCAAAAAGCATCTCCATCCCCCCACTGAGCAGTGTCTACAGCACAGGTATCTCTCTTCCATAGTTTTAGGATGCATGTTTTTCATCCAAGTCAGAAACCAGATATGAAGACAGGAGAAAAGAAATTACTTAAAAGATTTATTGGATTGGACTTACAGGAAAAAGTTTTGGCATTCAATCAGCCTTAAAAGGAAACTCTTCAGAGTTATAAGAGGGTGTATGATAATCTATACCTTTAAAATCCAAAGTGCTAAAGTCATCCTTGACATTGAGGGATAGGTATATGGGGAGTGGATTCTGCCCCTGATTGACTGCTAGTTGTTGATCCGAGAGTTTGTGAGCACTTTCCTGTTTACAAAGAGCAAAAGTCATTGTAAAAAGATGAACATGATGCATGGACTTACTACAGTATCTAAGCATGGGCTATCAATGAAGTATCTGCTAAACCTCAGCAGGTTTTGTTCTGTGTACTTTAGCTGTTTGGCCAGACAAGTGTGTTCATGTGTTATCTGCCATGAGCTTTCACCAAGGCATTGTGCTTATGGGAGTTTTGGCAAGGGGGACAGGGCAAAAATGCAAGAAACATGTCCGTACAGTCACTGGGATATGACTTGCTTTAAGGAAAGAAAGATATTTAGTCAACTTGGACCCATTCCCTTCAATACAGCTTATGGGTATACATTGAACTTAGCTGTGTCAGAGCCTTCTCTCCTCTGTGTGTTACTAGAATGATCACCTGACCCAAAACCCAAACCCAAAGATGGAAAATCAGTTTCCTTAACATCTGAATTTTTGCATGTTCAGAGATCTCTTCTAGATGCTCACACTTTAGGGTTACTTTGTTACTTTTATTCTAAAAAGCCAATAATAAGTCCTTCATTAATCAGTCCTCCTTAAATAACAAGTTTTCAGAGCCTTTTCTCTAACTGAATCCACAGCCTTAGATATGGGAAGTTAGAAATCCTGTGAAATAAGAGGGAGAGAAAGAATATAAAATACCTGGTGATGTAGCATACAATCAATGAAGAGTCCCCATAAATCAGTAAAGGACACCTTGTGCCCCTCTTGCTTTCTCTGACAAAGCTCATTTTCATAGTATTTCATATGATCCAAAGAGAAACAGTGCAGCTTGCTCTTGGTCACATGTTTCCTGATATCACCAACTGGCCCTCTGAGATCCTTCTGTGACCAATTTGCATCTTCATATAACTTTGACATGGTCCTGGATAAAAGAAAGGTACTGTGGTTCATCACAGGGCACATGACAATTCATTAGCCTATAACACACATAAGTGTTTTGTTGGAGGCTACACGAGGTTCTTGCCCTCCAAGTTTTACTTGGAAGAGCATTTCAAAGCTGAGGCAGAATTTAGACTGTGTAATGATTTTTTTTCCAGCACAAATACATTTAAAATCATCCCAGCTTGTTTGTATTTCAGAATCAAAAGAGTAATAAAGTAACACTGATAAATTAACTCAAGCTTTTGCTAGAATTACCCTTTGATTGTCCAAGCCACCTCTTCTGTCTGAGGCCAGTTCCCTCACATGGGTCAGACCCTGTGTGAAAGGCATAAGGGCAGGCTTGAGCTGCCAGGACCCAGGGCTCAAGCAGACTCCAGTCATCCCCTCTCATCCCCACCCCACTTGGTCTAAATCTGTCTCACGTACTTTTAGAGCAGCTCTTCAGATGCAAAATGTTTTAAATCCCTCAACCCCTCCTAGTTTGTGCAAGGCAGTCACCATTGAGTGCATGAATGACACTCTGTGTTTCTCAGGGCTGTTCTTTAAAAGTCTGGGTTTTGGAGATATGTAAGAGTTGAGCCAGACAAATATTACAAAAGGGTTTTTGAAGTGTTGCATGCAACAAGATAACAAGGTACAGGCAAACCATCCTGGTTTGTGCTCTTTTATTTTGGTTTCTGTAAACAATTCAGTGCAGTTACAGAAATACTGTCATTCTCATTAGATTTGTTTCTTGTAGGAGGACAGCACTGAGTGGTCCCATGAAACAAGTCCAAAAGGAAGCCAAGTGCCCACATCAAGCTGAGTAAATTCATCAGTAAATATTCAAAACTGTTAACCAGGTTATCACTTTGCTAACACAAACATCAAGTACAAGCCCAGCTCTCCTTACCATGTTGTGGCAGATAAACCACTGATGTATGACACACAGTCCAAAACACCCAGCTCCTGGAGAGCCAGAAGGCTGCCAAACATTGCTGTCATGGACCGCACTCCCCCTGCTGCAGTCACCACTGCCACCACTGGCACCTGCTCAACACACACAGAGAGGCACAGAGTCACTCATCACCAGAAGAAATACAGGAATGATAGCCATGCAGAAAAAAGTAACAGCAACACCTGGTTCAGGTAGGTTTTGATTAATTCACCCTCTTCAGGGCAGTGCCTAGATGTGTGTTTGAGCTGTGTAAACTTTGGTGGAATTCAGTGTATGCTGAAAGCATTTTCCAGATCAGTGATGCTTTGGAAAGTCAGGAGCTGTAAATACAGTTCTTGTGTGGGGAAATATATTTTCAGATTTTCTCAATGCATTTAATTTTTCCTCAGCTCTTTCCCTCAAAACACCTTTTAAAGCTCTGAGTCTAACTAAGGTCAGAAGAGCAGCACAAAACCTGCCTGCATAATTTTTTCTTCCTCTAAGTGTATATACAACATTTGCTATTCTCCAGGCAGATAGTGCCCAGCTTTATAGATTTAACGCCCTCTTTCCAACTCAGATACCTCTACCTTCCCTGATATCAGTGCTGTATGTAATTTGGTTTTACTTTCTTCAGGAATACACCAATCCTGTTATCCTTCCCCCCTTTTCTGTATAGTAAAAACTGATAACACAGATATTCAGTTTTAGGAACATATGTTGCCATTACCTTTAATCTTGTCTTCACTGTGTTTTACCATCTACTTGTGGGTTTGGGTTTTTTTTTAATTTGGCTCAAAACCCCTTTTATTCACAGTTAATAGTAACAACTCCTATTCTACCTGTTACTTAAGCTTGTGAGCACTGTGACTTGGTTGAAAAATGCTGTCCTGCACACATCATAAAGGCTTGGGTGTGCTGGGAGCTGAACAGAGCAGTGGAGAAAATACCCCACAGGGACATTGTCCCAGACTCTTGCTCCAAGCACCACAGCCCCATAACAGATCATTGTCTTCCAGTAACAGAGCAGCTACCTCTGAGTTCAGGGATCCCCAGGAGAGGAGCAAGCAAGAGGTAACACCAAAAAACACACAAGACAGATGCTACTGTACCAGTGTGCCATGGGAGAGTTGCAGCCTTCCCTGTGAACCTTGTGGCAGCAGAGAAGGGGTGCCAAAGAGGAGAAATGGTCTCAGTTTAAGCAATCAAATTTCACCAGGCTTGGTTATACACACCAGCATGTCAGCAAATACAGCCTTTGCGTGCCCCTGACAGAGGACAGAGGTTGGCAGAGAATAAAGGAGCTATAACCAGCCTCCTGACAGTTCCTCCTTCATCCTCTGTGCCAAAAACTTAGATATGGTCTTAGGTGCAAGTGGCAATCTGGCCTATACTATTTATATAGTGGAAGAGCTGTATGGGTAGTCATGCAAGTACATCACATCCACTTCTCTCAAAGTGGCTCACACTACTTCAAGTTCCCAAGATGCTGTCCCACATACCTCATCCTCCTGCAGGTCTTCATCTAGATGAAGAACATTTTTCAGAGCAGCAGCAACCACCTTCTTCCTTTTACAGATGAAATCCTGCTCCTCCGCGCAAAGATCAAACCCCAACCGCAAATCTAAATCCTTCCAACTAGAACATGAGAACAGCACAAGGGATTACCTGTAGCCATTTCAGTTGGAGACATTCAGCAAAATCAACAACAATAAACCAGTTTAAAGAAATTATACTTCCATGTACATGAAAGTCCCCCGTGTAAATGAAAGCAGTTATATGCACATCCTATGTCCTATATTTGTGCCTTCCTGTGGAAATTTTAGACCAGAATTATGTCTTGAACAAATTCATGCAATCACAAGGAAGTTAAATAAATAAAATCAAGTTGTTTCACATTGAACTCTGGTATTTGGACACCTCTTCACATTCTCCTGCTATGCATGTGCTTGGCCTCCCAAGCACAAAGGGGGCCTAAGTAGTTATTTAAACTTGGCCTAAGTAGTTATTTAAACTTAACACGCTTTAGTTAAAAGAACCCTAATACCGAGTTAGGCTTATCTCTACAAACAATCTGTGCTCTATTTGAGTCAGAAGATTTCTCTTAAATTTATCCCTTCTGTACATTATCATAAATAACATGTACCTGATTCATTCTATAACCCATATTTTCACAGGGTTCCAGTTTCAGAGGTTTTTTTCAGGGAAAAAAAAGTACAAAAACTTCTCTGTCTCTTCTCTGAATATTATTCAATAAAATTCTCTGATTTATCATTCACCAGCAACTAAGGCTTGCAATGGAGCTAACTTATCAACAGGGGGTAATGTTACCCTCCAGAAAATCTCAGCAAGCCAGTCAATAAATAAATTACTGTCCATGTGTTTCATTGAAAAATGACCTGTAGAGATCTTCTAAATGCATAAAGGTGTTAGACACATTAGAAATCTGGTACACATAAATATGCAGGTATTATAGATAAAGGTTACAAGACAGAGGGATGTTTAGGTATCAAAATTACAAAGCATCAACATTAGGAAAAACATTGTGATGGTTTATACCCCGTAAGTAGCTACTACCAATCCTATTCTAAATTCTTACCAACCAATTTAAAAGCTTTGAAAGCTTTAAAGCATTTTATTAACCATTCCCCATATCTCAGTCATCTTTATTTCTTGTTTTGAAATTAGCTACATTAAGATGTAGCTTCCTTTCATCTAACAATGATATTATGAAAGGAGAGGAGACGGCCTAAGTAATCATTCAAAAGCAGTAAAAGATTTACCTATTTTCCTCGTTCACAGACACCTCATAAGATTCCCCCTGAAAATCAATAATGAAATCAATCAATAAATTTTAAATAGAATTGAAATTCTGTAAAAGCAGGTTTTACAATATTAGCAATTTTTCAAATATATAGTCTAATGATAAATTTTTGGTCTCCTCTCAGGCATTCAGCACAGAATCTTCATCCTGCTTTTAAACTACTTTTAAAGCAGCCAGAAATTCTGAATATCCTATTTTCCCCCAAAATCATAGTTATATTTCTAAATGTATGCAGAGCTAAGCATGCAAATAACCCACTAATGCATTTTTAGCAACAAAATTATTACATGACCAGGTATCACATATATACAGTTTACCTTGTTGAAAGAATTCCAAGTACTGTCAAAGGATACTCACTCTCATCACTGTCACTTTCTTTCCCAAGTCCAGAGAATGGAGAGGCACAGCCAGGGGACTTCTTATTTCCATTTCCCTCCTACCTGAGCCAGGCTGATTTAAAGAGGGGGGAAAAATGTTATAAGGAGAATATTATTTATAGACCCTAAACACAGAAATACCATATAAGGGTTAACTTGTGATTCTTCTCCCAGAATTTAGGTTAGGTGTTATCACCATCCATAAGCAAAACCTACACAACAGAGAAAACGCTCCTTTGGCAGAGTCATGAGCAGTCTGGGTTGACTGTGCTTGATGTAGTGGAACCTGGTGGTTTCACTGCTTCCTGGTCTGGAGTGAGGACCTATGGAAATATCCTGGGTTCCTTCATAGGATCCTTTCATTGTGAAGGTGAAATCTCTCCCTAAGAACAAGAAGCAAACCGCAGGGAGATGTTAACTGTGCCTAGTCCTGAAATTAGCAAATAAAAGTGCCCCAAATGACATTTCAGCCTTAGTGCTGTAGACTTAACTAAGGCTACTTTGGACCACAATGTTTTCCTTCCCCTGTGACCAGTGTGCAGCACCTGGCCTTTTGAGTTCCCCTGGACTGCAGGGGCTTGGAACTGACCAGTTCCAAGTTTGGAACTGACCAAACCAAGTTTGCAATACTCAGAGAACTGATCCCAAAAGCTGATGGCAGAGTCAGGGCTGACATCCCTGACCCCTCGAGGCCCAGCCCTTCATCCACTGAGAAAAGCAAGGGCATCTGTTCTGAGTATTTCACCAGCCTTGAGGGGAGTTTTTAGCAAGCACCTTTGTACATAATTCTTTGTGTGAAAGCATGTGTGAATTGATTTGAATACCCCATAGCAGGTGTAGTATGAATGTTACCATCCTACATTCATAATTATTTATTGTTCTGCTTAATGTAAATACCATTGAATTGCTTTGTAAATGCTAAATTATGGGATGATTAAGAGCTGCTGAATCCTTTAGACAAACAATCAAGTCTGAGGCTAAGTTTGGCAAGAGGGCCCACTCAAACTCACAACACAGTGTGAGGATCTTCACTCCTGGCACCCTTTCCTTTTCCCTCTTTATCCTTTTGCATCCCCGGTCTCTACATAAATAATTCTAGATTTATTCTAATCTGCTTTTTCTTTGCATGTTTCATGCATGTAGTAATAGAGTGAACCTTGCCATCGAACTTTGTCACACTTTTACAAATTTATATTAAACCTACACTTGCTGATACCTTTGCCAGTGATTAAGTGACCTAAACCGTTTGTGACACCCTGCCAAGTGAGTGTGTGCTACACTTGTGGATGCCTCTAGCAGCATTCACATCTCCTGAGCTTTCACTGAAGTCTTTCTCCTCCTGAGAGTTGTGTCTCCCTTCTTTTGCTTTCTGTTTTCACCAGAAAACAGAGGTAAAGGTATTTCAGTTCCATCACACTGCAGTGCTGTTTCCGAGTCTCCCAGCCAGCTCCAGTTTCTCTTAAGCTACAAAGTCATGTCTTCTGAGGATTCTCACTATTAGCAAGTAGGTAATTCAGGAAATACCCAAGCAGCCCTGATGCAAACAGAGACTAAAACAAACCAAATATTTATCTAGATTCAGCTGTGTTTCCCATAGCACAAAAAGCAGCAACAAACAATTTAAATCAGCAACCTCACTTTTGTAAGAACTCTTCATTTTTGTTTCATTCACATGTACTTCCAAACAGGAAACTTCACGAGACTGGAAGAGAGAAGCAATAAAACCACTGGTCACAGAAAGAGTTCAGGATTCTCACTGAGGTTCTAGGGGTCCTGTAGAAACATAGTGCTTGGCCATGATGGTCTACAGATGTGAAGAATTTGTAGAAACTGAGTATCTTGTATAAATCTTGCAAACAGTACTGTGGTTAAGGAAGCCAAAATAACTGGGGATCTGTCATTACACTTAAATACCATTCAGTCCCCAACAGTTAACACAAACATTTTTCTCCCTATCTTCCAACCACATCCTTCAGTTCTGCCCCACCATAAGATGAGCATAAAAAAAAAATTACCACTAGTACACCATTAGTAATGATCTTCTCAGATACACCTGGTCTGAAAAGCAAAACCAAGAAGGTTTATTTTAAAGTGTGTATTTAAGCAATAAACTTTCAAAAGCACATAGTTCTCTGAGCTCAGTTTTTCTAGCTGGCAAGTACCATCAGCAATTCTATCCTTCCCCTCTATCTTGCAGCCTCTGCCAGATCACATTCCATACCTTCCCAAGGATGCTCCTTCCTTCTTATCTCTGCTGATGAGTATCATCTCTCCTTAGGCTGAATCACAAAATAAACATCCATTCTCAGCTATAAATTGTAAGTGAGACTCACTCAAATTCAGGACAGAAAAGCAACAATGGCGAAGATGCTGAGATGAGGTGTCTGAACACAGGTACATGGAGCCACTTCCCCAGTGCTGCATTACCACTCTCTCTAAAATGCAGTTTTCTGATGACGAACTCTACAACATTTAGGTTTTACTTACATGTTTTCCAGTAGAAATTTACTTACATGTTATCCAGTAGAAATTCCACTTCTAGTTCTTCCTGACTCTGAAAATAGAAATTTTTTTAAATTTATGAATGAAGAAATATCTTCCTCTGATACAACTCTGACAATTTATTTCTAACTCTCTCTCTATTCCCACACCCTCTACATCATAATATGAATGGATACAGATTTTTGTGGCCACACTTTGACTTCACCTCTCCACTGCTCTACTGTTTACAAACCAGCTGTACCACCAAGAGAAAGAAAAGATTAAATATCATTGAATAAGGAGCAAGGATCCTATTATTAATTCATTAGTAGGATAAGACATGGGTCAATCAATGCTGAGGAAGGGAAGAATAGCAGGTGAATGATGTAGGAAAACATAATAAAGAATGAATGGACTTAGTACAGTGAATAGATAGGGAGTATGCCTTGGTTAAAACAAAAGAATTTGCAGAGTAAAGTCACTAAACATTAAAAAAGGGTGGGAGAAGGGACCAACTTAGAAAATAAAAACTGTCAGGGTGAAGGGAAGAAGAGAGAAGACTGAAGCTGTGAAGGGCAATCAGGGAAAGAGCTGAGGAGAGACAAATCAAGAGGAAAAGAGACAGGAAAAGTGTAAGAATGAAGCAGTAACAGAGTAGCACACCAACAGTATAAAAGAGACTGAATAACTGTATTACTTCAGCCACTTGCTGCTCTATGGGATACAGCCAATCCAGGAAATGCCACACGAAAAAAAAGTATATCAGAGAGATCTTCTGGATCACCTACAGGGAGGAAAACACTAGCTAACAGTGATATAAATCTCTTTCTGACAAGTGACAGTAGCACTTTTGAATTCCTATTCAGAATAGCTAACATTTACTGACAAATATCCCTTCTGTCCAGCTGCACATCATGTTTTAACATTGTGAATCGACTGTGAAAAACATGCCAAATCTGACAATGCAGCTGCCATGGGAAAATCATCTTTACAGTAAAAGTGAAGAGCAATTTTGTATTTACTAGTTCACATCAGTAAATGAGACATCTCTGATGGCTTCTCTGATAGCTGCATCTGCGGCAGATGTAATGCAGAAGCAGGAAGCTGTGCTTGCTAATTTCTCCCAATGTCTCCATTTCATGAGAATTACAGTGGTTGCAACATTGTAATAGAAGGCTGGGGCACAGATTTTAGAAAGCAGTCACCTTACACAGATGCAAGACAGACTGTATCAAATATTTCTTTGTGCCCAGACTGTATTATCCAAACTAACTGATGGTCTGTTACAACTTTGTCCACAGAACATCAGAAACAAGGTTTGGAAGAACCTGGCTCATAGCATCTGCCATTGTGCTTGCCTTATGTTCCTATCCTTCTTATGCTGTTTTACACTCACAAAAGTTATATTTCTATGAAGTCCCACTCGCATATTTGTGGGTGAAAAATCCAGAGCATAGCAATGGAAATACTTGTTAGGCCACAGAGAGCAAGAGGCACAGCAAAGGAACCCTGCTGCTCTGACATTACCCATCTGACCTGCTCAGCCCTCCTTCTGAGATACCTCGGTAGATGAAAGAAATCATTATGGGCAGAGGTGGCACTACAGCCTGTTATTAAGATTGCCCAGCCTGTTGCATTACTAAGTCACTTTCAAAAAATAAAATAACCCAAAGTCTTCTAAAAACCCAAATACAGACCATAATCTGTGATGCCTCATGGGTGTCTGATTCATCACAAGCTGAAGAAGGGCAGCTTGACCAGGATGCTCCTGAGACAGCTCACCTGGTCTGACCCCCACCACTTCCACCTTGCTAATGGGCTAAGACAGCTCTGCACATGCCTCAGAGCAAATTCAGGGCTTGAATCACACCTGGCATTATCTCAGTCACATGAGGCTTTTTCTGAGGAAGGCTGTAGCCAGCTGGAACAGGTTTAATAAGCAGTCCTCAATAAGGATTGGTCTTCTAAAAGAGTAGTTAATAAACACTCTCCAAAGCAATAGTAATACAGAAAACAGGCAAGAGTGTTTACCAAAGAGCCTGACTGAAACAGTGTCTTAGAAATAAATGGAGCACACCAGTTCCTGGGAACCATAAACTGAAGCCTTTGCAGAAGTGTGAAAAAGCCCTGAAGTTGTTACTACACCCTCCAAACAGAGAAGGTGTTACATTGTGCAGAAGGTAATCTGAGTATATATTCTGCTCTCTTTGAAGATGAGTGTGATTTCCCCACCTCTCCTCTCAGCAACTTCATCCACTCAGTGTTTCATAAGATACTCGTTATCTCCCCTTTAATACAACCAAACACAATATTTTTTGAGACTTATGCAGCAAATACAAGTCTTAGATCACACACTCACTTAGAAGAAAAAATGAAATACTGATGATATTCTCATTCATCAAGAGATGAATTCTTCTGTGCTGGCTCAGCCCCTCTAAAATAAATTTGTAGCAAAGGAGCATAAGCAGACTTGCTGAGATTTTTTTTCTTAAAGTTGTTTAGTAGAGGAGGAAAAAAAACCCAAAGATATTATCACAAGAATGAAATGCTTCATTTAGCAAGCACATTATCTGAAAGAACTGGCCAAAATCCCTGGTGAAGCTGAGAGGACATAGCCCTAGAGAGCTACTGGCCAAAGGGTAAGGGCAGCTGCCTGGAAAGGGGGACAGGTTTGTTCCCCCCCTGCTCTATCAATCTCCCACAACAGAAATGAGACCTCCTAACCATCAGCTTCTTCATTTTTTGACTCTTTTTCTTGCTGACTTTTCAAAATATAGTTTTGAAATTAAAAAATAAATAAATAAAAAATAGGAATACGAAAAGTATTTTGCACTTTATTCCAGTCACAATAGGGGGTGTTTGTGAGCCCTCTCCTAAAACCCATGCATTCAATTTTTTTTAGTAACATCCTTTTTAACAAAGTCTTTGTGTGTGAGAACCAATTTAATGTTCAATAGAGGTAGCAGCTTGAGACAAAATTCTGATCAAGAGTATTATTTTCTCTAGCCACTCACCTCTGGATTCAACTCAAAACTCAGGCGAACTTTTTCTCCAGGTTGGATTTTAGCCACATCAAATCGAACAGTCATAAGATGGTCATCTGGTGTAAAAGTGTCCTCATCACAGACTGTCAGCTCCAGGATGTTCTGAGGAAAGAGGCAGAGAAGGATGTAAATGACTTATTCTGGGACTACTGAGCCCAAAAGGAAGGTCCAGCAAGAGCCAGCATTCAGCCCTCACATCCATGTGGACAGACTCCTGGGACAGCACAGAGCTCAGCTCACAGCCCATGTGGCTCAGACAGCAGAGTCTGGGACTAACCCTAGAGGAGGTAAATCATCAGATTTGGCATCCAAAAAGAGCTCCAAAAGAAGAGGAAATGTAAGTGACATATATGATGGTAACATGCACCAGACAGAGCAGAGGTTACACACACTATTCCTCAGATCGTTTGTGGATTCAGAATCACTACCTTGAGAAATCTTGGCATTTTGTCAGAAAGTAATAATAAAGGGGAAATTCTTAGCCCTTTGAAATGAAAGTTAAAGTACAGTACCAAACTCTCAACAGGATTTGATCCCCTGGCAGATCCTCAGGTCTCAGGTTATCATGAGAAGATGCAGCACTAGTAAACTATGAGAAACTGATCAAGTTTGGACTTTGTTTCACTTTCACTCTGACTGCTCACCTATTTCTGCTAACACTATAAACACTTTAACAGTTTTTCACATCTGTTCTGGGACACAAAGAAGCATTCAATGTTATTCCAGATATTCCACAACCTTCTGAGCTTAAACTACTTCTTTCAGTCTGGTTAACTGAGTTCAAGATCCATTTGAGCCTCAAGCCTTTCAAAAAGAGTCTGCCCACAGCAGGCGAAGGTGCCCCCTTTAGAAAGCACCTGCTCGCTGTCACAGATCCCACCTTTACTTCACTCTGTATCACGAAGTGGAAAGTTTCATTCCAGACAGGGTTTCTGGAGTTGTGTACAGTTCTTGTCTGGGCTTCCTGACATGAAGCTGTTGGCATCCACAGCTTGACATAGCAATCAGTTTGGCTCCCTGTGTTAACAACAAGTTGCATAATTAGTACAGCAGTACTTTGTTATTATTTGATTTGCTCAGTCAGGGAAAGAAAAGATTAACCTCTGAGGAGTCCTAGATATTTCACTAGACTCCAGGGAAAATATTCTGGGTTTAGAGTTATTTAACTTTTCTATTTAGATTTATATCAGTTTCAAAAAAGTCTGTTTTAAACCACTAATTCTATATGATAACAAGAGCAAAAGTATTTTATTTCAACAGTGCTGAACCAAGTACTCTGGCTCTTGTGATTTTATAACTCTTATTTTCAAATATTTGCCAGTTTCCAAGAAACCTCATACACACTTATTGAAATGGCACTTCTTAAAATTAAATGGAAATTTTAGTTTGCGGGATTTTCATCTATTTGTAATGGACAAGTCATCCACACCAACAGAGCAGTGAAGACACAAACAGAGCAACATCCAAGCAACTACTGATTTTTCCTGTATCTTTCACAAAGATGTTCCTTTCAAAAGGGAATTGGGCAACCTGGAAAAAAGGATGCTAAGAGTTAGGAGAAAGGGAAATATCACAGAGCAGCTGATAAAGGGAAGGACAACTTCTTCAACACAGAATTTCTAGTCTATTTCCTTTCTGGTTTTAAGTGTTTCCTAAATTATTTTGAATTTAAATGAAAATGAAAATAAATACAACTTCTTCACCCAACCCCCCCTGAAATATTACTGTAATCCAAGCAACAGGTGTACAGGAGCATTAAAATCAGGTGACAGTAGTTTTCTTGCTAAGCTATAAGTGTGCCATCAGTGATACTTACACAGATCTGCTTTGTGGAGATTTCTCATGCCTATAATTTTTACAGAAAGCCAGCACAACTGAGGCACTTCTGGCTGCAGAACAATGAGAAAGATGCCTTAATTATTAGCAATTAACTCAGATATAAATAACATAGCTTACCCTTTAACACCACAAAGGCCATTCTGTCATTATAATGCAGTGAATTTAATTTTAACTATTTGAGATATTTTCTGAGAAGAAATTCTTTCTTGTGATTTGACATTGAGTAAAGATAACCTGTCATTCATAGCTAGGGTCTACAATAATCAAAATGAAACATTATTAATACAACAAGCAGAACTGATACATGTATATAAACCAGGGGGCTTTTGAAGAACCAGAACTGAACAAGGCAGGAATCACTAAAGCTCTAAACAATGTAAGAAAATGGAAAGCTGAGAACACAAAGTAAAATTGGCAGTGTGTTAGATTATATAATTAAACACAAATACACAACAAAAAGCTATAATTGTATGTAAATGCATATACACACAA
>VXBC01008934.1:569753-652841 GCA_013399945.1 Ploceus nigricollis | reverse complement strand
AATATTGATGCCTTTAAAAAAAAAAAAAAGGCAATTAAAAAAAGAAAGGAAGAAAAATTACAGTTCCTTGGAAATTTATTTATTAAAAATATTTAATAAATATTTTTATTATTATTTTTAAATGATTCTAACTGCTTTCCTAAAGAAAACAGAGTTCACAAAATAAGGCTTCTTGGAATACTGACACAATTACAGCTCTACAACAGTTAATTTCAATTAGCAGCCAATACCTGATTCTCTGACAGTTAAGAGAAGTAGGGGATTTTGCCCTCAATGCCTGACCAAATTACAAATACTCCATGAGACTCAGACAGAAATCAGCAAAAAGAGAGAAAACTCGAAATAGCTGCAGATTGAATGGAGCTGACTTCCATTTCCTGATGCATACTGTGAACTCTGCAACGACCTCCATGTGTAACCCCAAGTATCATAAAATCATAGAATGGCTTGGGTTCAACCAGAATACATGTTTTTCTGACTTTTCTCACCCTCATTTCTGCCTAACATATTGCTTTAACACTGTTGACACATTATAAATTAACTTCTGGTGTAATACTATCCTTAAAACATCCTATGCATCGTTATGCAGATTCCAGTAACAGTAAGGCCCAAGGTGAAATTTGCAGATAAAACTTGCTTAAACTTGCCATGTTTCACAACGGACTAATGAATGCAGCTGTCCAGATGCCATTTTCCAGCACACCTCATTACAAAACAGGGGCTAACTTCTGCAAGT
Source organism: Ploceus nigricollis (assembly GCA_013399945.1). Taxonomy (NCBI): domain Eukaryota; kingdom Metazoa; phylum Chordata; class Aves; order Passeriformes; family Ploceidae; genus Ploceus; species Ploceus nigricollis. Next base: position 652,105 of record VXBC01008934.1, on the reverse strand, counting down.
AAAGCATTCACAAAGCACTTGAAAAATACAGTCCCACCCACTGTGATCCCTGTCAAGCTTCTCAGTTCCAGCTCTGCTTTCCAACTGCCACAATTTTCTAACAGGAAAAAGCCAAACACACACAAAAAAATCCCAACAAAAGCGCAAAACCAAAAACAAAACCCAAACAAAGAACACAAACACACCCTTAAGAAAAAAAACAAAGTGAGTTGGGAAATAATCTTAACAGCAGGGAACTTCCATTGGTCTGCCACATTGATGGCTGGCACTGTGGTGGAATGTTAAAGGCAAAATATCCCCACACCCTACATTTAAATCATGGATGTGCCTGCAATGAGTCTTCTAATTCTGCCTAGGACATGACACTGCTACGGTTGTGCAGTGGTCACACAACACTTTAGATTTAGAGGTGCATAGCTGCTTTCCAATAAGAACCTTTAGCAGCAGAGATGGAAAAGAATGCATTGTAAAGGTACAGAGCCTGGTTAACTTCACAGAAGTACCACAAAACCTTCTTTAATTTCTCCTTGTTACAAAGCAGAAGGAAATGCTTGTGATGGTCAAATTGGGCAGGAACAGTAACCATAATTAGACTTTTATAAAGCTATTTTTCCCCCATTGGGGTTATGTAATGATTTGTTTGCTTTATAGCTGAAGGTCTCATGTAAAATTTAATTACCTTTATGATACTGTGGGGGGTTTTTTTAAAGAAAAAATAATCTGAATTTTCGTCCATAATTTTCTGAGCAACATTTTTTTACCACACCTAGCTAATCAAGCTTTACAGCTCTTTCTGTTTACCCCTAAGGTAAACTCAGCCTGATATTTACATCAACACCCTTGGGTTGAAAGCACATAAGACATGAATCATAGTCTCTGTGGAATTCTCAACAGAAGTTCTGGTTTGTGTGACATTATACAACTCTTAGCTGGCCTGTGATAGTCAGCAATGTAATAACTAGTTCAGAAAACAAACAAAAAACAACCACAACCAAAAAATCCAGCACCTGCATGTGGTGTTGAGCTTCACTGAAACAATGGATAAAAAAGTGCAATAGTCAAAAACATTGGCATGATTACAAAGACACAAAATTACAGAAGTAAAGATGGGGTACATGAAAAATAATTAATAATTCATGTTTTATCTATATAATTTATATAATGTATATATTTATGTAGTAATGATAATAATTTACAAAGCCTATAGTTTGTAACAGAATGTGTTCCCATAGGTCTCCCTTCTTACTAACCCCAATTCTAACTGATATATTTTGCCCTGAAATTGGAAAGTCCCTCTGTCAGATACATTTGGAGGAAATAAGCTCGTACCAAATACCATTTTACAGCAAGCCTGCTAAATACAGCAGTCTATTATAGCTCAAGGTCTTGTCTTATGATATTTTAAGATTTTAAATACAGCAGATGATGCCTTGTTGAGGAGTGTCATTGCAGTGTCATGTAAGAGGGCACTACTCCCTTTAAAGGATTTGAAAAAGGTGACAGGTTTGAAAAAGCACCCAGGTGTGTCTGTCAGTGCACAGACTGTGCTCCACTCCTGCAGCAGGATTTTTTTAAAGGGGAAAACAATACAGGCTCCCATTGCTTATATGGAGCCTAGGGAGATATCAGCATTTCCCTTCCTACCAGTCATTGAGCCCTGATCACAAAGATGTGAAACAAGAGAACACTTCTTAAAAACATTGGCATACCTTTGTATAAGTCATTTGTGCTATCAATTCATCAGCTTCTACTTTACATGTCCACCAATAAGTTAGCCTAACCATTCTCAATATTTTCACAGATTTCACAAAACTCTGAAACATTGTTTTTACGTTCAGCCTCAGTTTATTCCTTAATATATTTGTTCTCACACCATCATTGGCCTTCTAGCTTTATCTCCCTTCTCTAAGTTGCTTTCACGTAGAACAGACAGGTCTGTTCTCAATTGTTGCCGTGACAAACAAACTAACAAATACAGTTATCCAGTGTCCTCTCAAATGGCAGGTTTTCCCTTTCCCATACATACTCCTTCATCCATGCCTCTGCTGTGAGTTAATTTTCCTCAAATATGGGTGACATGCCAACATAAAACTGTTCTACATAAAACCCTATCAGAACTTTGTTCAACAGTACTTCCCCTTTTCCACTGGAAATGTTTCAACCTCCAACACCTCTAGATCTCATTACATTTTTCAAATCCAAGTCATATCAATATCAAGTTCTGATTAAATACTGCTTCCTGTATTTGTTTTTCTTCCTTTTGAAGTGTTTAAAGTGCCTCAACCAGCAACTGAACTAATCACAAATATGTGATTAAAACTCTAGCCTGGCCTAATATTTGCCACATCAAAAGCAACAGAGTTAGCAGTACTTCTGTCCCAGATTAAGATTTTTAGGTGTGGCTCCAGATAAATTTTTTTCCTACTGGAGTTGATAGACTCCAAAGATTTTGCACTGAACTATAAAAGTAAAGTTCAACATAACAACATTGCTTGCCTATAAACAAATTTGGAGATATTGGAGAAGTGGAAAAATTAATTCAGCCATTCTATTCCAAGGTACAGCACCCTTAAGAAAACACGACAACTTTTTGTTCTGTGCTCCTGCATTTTCCCAGGCAGTGCTTTTTCTAGGACACTGAGATCTTTACTAAGACTTCTGCTCTACAGAATTGGCTTAAACACACTCACCAGTGGTTTGCCCTCTCTGCTATGCCATCACAAGATTCTGCTCCCTCCTTTGCCCTGGATTTCCTGTTTATCTGCTGCTGCCCTGAGCAGCCTAACAAAGAAGCAGATCTTTTACCTTCACAGCATTATGGTGCTTGCATTTTAAGTTTAATTCCTCTTAGAATCACTACAGATACAATAAGACCTGTTAGGGAAATGACCTGTTAGGGAAATACAATAAGACCTGTTAGGGAAATGGAGATGCTCTCAGAAAATCTGCTGCCACACAGAAGTTTCTTTGACACTGCAAAGGCAGACAAAAAAGCAGATATTTTCATAGAAAGTAATTGTTTTCTTATTAGAGTATGATAGCCCATTAGTTATTTTATGTTGTTCCTTCACTACTTCAGGATTCAAAAATCCACAGCAGGAATTATTATAAAAATCTTCCAAAGTTTTTCTTTAAAAAATATAAAAATTAATTGTTTCCTTATACAACAGCATCAACAAGTGAACTTACAAAGTCTTATGTGCTAAGCACTTAGCTGAAAAGAATAATCAGCTAGAGCTAATCCAGCTAGAGCTTATCAGCTACATAGAACATGATCATCATCTGCAGAGGAAAAGAAACCCATATTATAGTGAATGCAAAATGATCCTTGTCTATGGCAATCTAGCAAGAAAAGGAAGACTACTTTACCAGCAATATCTGTTGATGTGAGTAGATGGTCTTGCAGATGTGCTCTTTTTCCAGGGTAATCATAGCTGATCAGATCAGAGGCTGAAACACCTGGTTAATTGACTTAGTCCAACTTATAACCAAGAAGTTTTTAGAACTCTTTATAAAATTATTCTGGTGTAGTGACAATTAAAGCAAGGTGATTGTGTCTGTCAGTTGAATTCACCAGCACAACTTCCAGCTCTTACTAAGACAGCAAAAAAACACAGTTCTTGACCTTGAAAACTTGGTCACTTTCAATCTCTCAGTTGAAATGGGTTTTCCACTTTTTAAAGATTCTTTAGGAAGTAACTGGTATTATCTTGCTCATCCTCCCCTTGTTTAGGTTTGTAGTAAACAGTAAATACAAGTTTTTCTTTCTTGGCTCAGCCCCTGATTTTCATCCGCAAGCTATCAACCTAGCTGTCTCTGACAAGTGTACGTAGGAAAAACTGTGAAGAGCATGTGAGCAAAACTAATATTTATTAAAAGAGAAACACATAAAAAAATGTATTAAGAATCATACCCGTCTATAAGCCCTTACATAATTTCATAAGGCAAACCTCCTGTCCTTAGCTTTAAATACAGAATCGGTACATTCAGCCCAATGTAAAAGCCATAAAAGTAACAGTGCCCGTTTGCCACTGGTCTGCAATACATATTTTCCAACTGCTTAATTCAGTACTTTTCTCTGGGCTTTATGCAAAGTGAGGTGAATCCCATCCCACAGCACAGCAGCATCTTACATTATTTTATTAATTCACATTCATAAGGTGTGCCTACCTTGACTATTGACATTTCTAAAATAAATAGACACAAAAATTCCTTCAACAAAGGTCTGGGTGAATTACAAGCTGAAGAGTAAGGAAAAAATATCTAATTCAAACCCTTCAAAGGAGCCTTCCTTCCTCTTACACAGAAAGAGAAAGCTGAGACATGGCATTTTCATCATAGTTTCATCATCTCATGCTGATCAAACTATAGGAAGTATTAACAAAATCCCACAATGTGTTTTTATTGACAAATATAAAAAACATTTATTTCCTTGTTTGCCAAACAAATTTTTTACCAAAATAAGATACTCTGTATAGAATTTCTGGGAGTCTAAAAGCCATTAAAATCCTTGAGAAGGGTAGGAAGGAAATTGAAACCATGAATGGCAAAATGGGAAGCAGGTAATGACTGTTTAGTCTTGAAAGCACATGGGCATCAGGCAGTAGCAAGGTGAAAGCAAAAGGAGCGATTTCCTCTCTCAGTGAGTCCTTTTTATCTGTGCAGTTCTTCTTAAGATGACATAAATTGTAAAAATTGGGAGGTTCTAAAGCAAGAGATGAAAGTACAGAAGGAATCTGTTTCCTCAAACACCAACACACCTTTGACAAAAAGAGGTGCGTCACTCAGTAGAGTCTGGAAGATTATTCTCCAGATGCTTGAACAGTTTGGATAGACCTCTCAAATCATCTGGAATCAGCCATTGTGATTTGAAATACTGAGCTGGGTAATTCCTCACTCTTCCCCACACAAGGAAGCAACATCCATGTTGTACTGTACATCCCTTGAGTTTTCATCAGAGCACATAACCTGGAATGAGTTTTCAGCATCAGGTGTACTACTCCCTCCCCAGGAAGAGAGTTTCCAGCTATTCACTATCAGTATTCTGTCTTGAACCGCATGGCTTTTGTACACTGCAGCCTCTCTGTATCCTCAGCCTTGGAAACTGCTCATGTATTTGACTTATTGATGACTTTCTTCAACTTCCTCCTTTGCAGAGCCAAGTTTAGCATTTTGAGGAGAGTGTCCTTGTTGTTCAGAACATTGTAGCGATTCACTTCCACTAACCTGCTGAAATCATATGGCTCAAAGGTAAAGTTTAGTGTACGGTAAGGGGAGTCTTTTGACTCAATGATAAAGTCACCAAAGGATTTCTCTTCTTCTGACTCACGTTCAACTCCTGCAGCAAGAAAGAAAGAAAAAAAATCACAAAAAACCCTCTGCTGTGGTAGAATCATGTTAGTTGAGTTCTGCTAGGAGGATATCAGAGATACTTCTGTTGAAACCTAACTTTTTCCCCAAAGCTCCTCCTCAGAGATATCAGCTCCTTCCAAAATATTTGAAAGCTGAAGGGGCAAAGTATTCCCTTCTATTTCCACTCCCAAAATACAGTACTAAAGTACATTTTCATTGTGATAAATTGTTAAGTTCATCTTTGATTATTATGCTCAAAATAAGGAATATAAAGTTCAGTTCTCCCTGGAAGTGCTGCTCTACTCTAAAATGAAAGACAAACCTCAAGTTCAACTGGCCCTAGGAGTACCTTGCCCCTTAAATTTAAATACCAGTCTTAAAAGATGAACTTCAAAGTAGTTTACTGCGAGCACTTTTGTGGGGGGAGGGGTGTTGTGAGCCTCTTCTCTCTTCCTGCCCTTCAAAAAAACTAGAGGAAACTGGTTCTGCCTTAAATGTAAATAACATTTAACAATTACAGGGTAATATTAAGAAGAATGAAAAGAGGAATGTTGACCTCACTGAATTTTCCCCATAAGCACACCCAAAGAATTGTTAGAAGAGTGCTTTAAGATGCAACTTGCTTACCTGGAGCTTTGTATTTCTGGAAGGTGTCATTCACCAGTGGGAAATGGAGTACAATTGGAGCCTTTGGATTATTATCATCCACAAACATGTAACACTCTTTTGGATGCTTTTCATCTTCCTCACTAAATTTGATTTTTGGAAAAGGAATTTCCCGCTCCTCACAGTATTTCTGAGTCAGCTCTAAAACCTGTTATCAGAGGAAAAAGATAATTGCAATAGAACACCAGCAACACTTCTAAGATCATCTAACTGCAATCCTCAAAGGGAAAGAGACTTTCATTAAAAAAAAAAAAAAAAGGAAGTGGCAAACTCAGCTTCAAATCAGCAGAAACAATTTCTCTAGCTGGTAATATAGAAGAATGAAGAGCAGAACTGCAACAAATATCAGCAGATTGCAGCTGAAACTTCTTATGCGTTCCTACTTTAAATCTATTCACCTTGACTTTTCTGCACTTAATAATGAACATTTGTATGTACAGAAAATAACTTGTTTGCATGAAGAAAATCACCAATAGCCACTCCTTCTTTAGAAGCACATATCTAAGTAATAATGATCTTATGGGCCAAACAAATAGTCTTATTTTACTTAATCTGTTTAGGCTTCTGAAAATTTTTGGATCTTCTTACAGTTGTCAACCTTCTATTTTCTCATGACCTTCACAGGAAAAAGCATAGCAAAATAACGTTAGAGATGTCTTTCCATAGGAAGACAGGCCAAGAGTGGTGGGACCGTTCAGCTGGAGAAGAGAAGGCATGGTGGAGACCTTACAACACCTTCCAGTACTAAAGGAGGCTTACGGGAGCTGGAGAGTGACTTTTCACAACAGCACGTAGTGATAGGACAAGGGGGAGACAGCCCTAATCTGAAGGAGGGTAGGTTTAGATTAGATATTAGGAAGAAATCCTTCACCGTGAAGGTGGTGAGACACTGGTGCAGGTTGCCCAGAGAAGCTGTGGACTCCCCATCCCTGGAAGTGTTCAAGGCCAGGGTGGATAGGACTTTAAGCAAACTTGTCTAGTGGAAGGTGTCCCTGCCCATGGCAGGAGGGATGAAATGAGATGATCCTTAATGTCCCTTCCAACTCAAACCATTCTGTGATTCCATGAAAGACATAAGGATTTATTTTCATTCATTTGTCCATTAGTTTTTGTATTCAGCTTCAACTGATCTGCTGCCACTGAGTATGATTCTGTGCTTTGATGTTCATGTAATAATGCTCAGCTACATCTCTCACCTCAAATGGAGCTTCCCAGGAAAAATTGAATGACAAGATAACATCCACATCCCTCTCTGGCTGAAGTACCAAAGGAAAGGGAGAGTTGATGGAAAAGCCACCATCCACTAAATACAAGCTCTCTTCCATGGGAGTCAGCTGGTTGGGAAACGCATCCAGGTGAGTACCTGTAAGACACTCCAAGTAACACAGCTATATTGATTCATTACACATGTGTTGGCAGAAGAAATAAACACAGCTCATGTTAGTGTTATAAGGAGAAAAAAGACATTCCAACATGCACTTTCATCTGAGACAGACCTATAAAGTCTGATGATCAGCTTGCCTTATATGACAGAACAAACACAGTGGATCAAAATTTTTGCTATGGTGTAAGAAGGGATATATTCCCAGGCTTCAGCAGAACAAAGTCAAGCTCATTTATGTTCCATGACATTGAGATATTATATAGTGTGTTAATATTTTGTGATAGTCAGATACACATAAACTCCTTTACCTCTCCAAGTCACAAATTTCTTGATGTTAACGTAATCTTTATGAAGATACAATCCCTTCATGAAGTTGAAGGTTTCTCCACATGTGACCCGGGACTTGAAGAAATCCTGAAAAGTTTGTAACAACAGGCCCCCAGGTATAACCAAGCGAGTCTTCAGTCGTGCTGGGTCTCGGAAATGGAATCTTCGGCAGTCATCTGCAGAAGTCACAGAAGGATGCAGAACACACACATTTCAATCAGGCCTTGTTCTACAATATTTAACCAGTTTCCTAAGGCTGAATTTGTCCTCTAATAAGGGTATTGTAATGAAATTTAAATGAGATGCATATTCCAAAAGTAGGTGATTTACTAGCCCTGTTTAATGGGAAAAGCATTACTCATAAAGTATTGCCCATATTAATTTCAAACCCACACAAAGAAACTCTTGTCACCAAGTGACAGCCACTTCTGTCCCATAAGACATCAGTCAACCACACACAGTAACATTTATAACGACACAAAACAAAAAGGGTGGGATGTGCTGGGGGAACCAGGGCTGGAAAGGCAGAGGAAAAAGAAAATGTCTTCTTCCACTAGTTACTATAAGGCCGTAACTATGCACGTGAACAAATCCCAGCCTCTAAAACACTTTTCACTGTAAGGAACAAATGGAGATTAATGAATAAGTATACAACCAGCTTATCCAATCCTACAAAAAGCAGACCATGGGGGAAACTGAAAGCCTCTTTTTCCATCTCCTGCTTAGCAATCCAGCTTCTATTCTTCCTCTTCTCAGGATTATGATGCCTGCACTTTAATATGTGTTTAAGATAGCTCCTAGAACTAGCCCAGATTTATAGTCAAAGTCAGATACAAATTCTTTTTAAAAGAAGAAGTGTACTAAAGAAACTATTTATCTTCACTCTAAGAGTGATCAAAGGGAATAACACACAATAGAAGAGATCTGTCCCAATCCACCCTTTGTGCTAATCTTGAAAACTACATACAGCACATTTTTGCATCATATTATTTGTAATCAGTACAAAATCAGCAATCTTTTGAAAAAATCCAACTATTTTTATGGATGTTCTTACCTTCAACTTTGATAACATCTTTGAAAGAATCTAGAAAGCTCAGTCCTATACCAACCACCTTCAGGCAGATATCGTCCAAGCTTGCAGCAAAGGCACTGCCCCACATTCCTGCGGAGAAATGCGGAAGAATTTAACACTCAAAAGGTTTTTCACAGAACCAAAAGGCCTATAATTCATCTAATTTTTCATGGGAGAGGGCTGTCACTTGATCCCCACTATTCTAACAGTTTGAGTTAAGACCTTGGTGTTAATCATGTGACAAATTATGATGTTACAATATAATGCAGAAAATTTTCCAAGAGAAAAGCATAGAAAAGACAGTAAGAGAACAGGAAGACCGACAGTAGACATTTTTGACAGGCAGCTATAATAGAGTCATCTTTCAGACTCAGGACATCAGACTGTAACACTATGATCCAGCTATGAACCTAAAGCTCTGGAGAAAAATCAACACGTTTCACTTCTTCAGGTCCTTTGGAAGGGAAAACAGGCATGGACTTCAGTTCATAAGTCCCCAAAGCAGTAAAGTTCCTTTCCATCTCCTTATATGATAATTTGATCATTATCATAAGATCATACCTTGTAGAAAACAAATCCTGGGCTCTGGATGTTTCTGGACAAGCCGTCCCATGAAGAACTCGCTGTCAAAATTCTCTGTTCGAACAAAAGCTCCATATTTGCGAAATCCAACTTCATAGGGAGTGAACTCACACCATTCTAAGAACAACCCAACAGGATACCTACTCATCTCAGAGTGCACATGAGTGAAAATATTTATCTGATATCTGCTCACACAGAGGAGACAGGAGGGACTCTCTCCCCACTTTTCACAATCACCATGGATTTCTCTGCCTCTCTTCTCTAGCTTCTATGTACATATGAGTAACAAAAACTCTTGTGAAGGCTTTCATTCCATCTTGCTCCATCTTGACTTTGTTACAACAGAAATAACCTGCCTATTTTACTTTTAATTTAAACCATTTTGATGGCTCCCTTTTCCATCCAAAATGGAAGCCACATGATGTTTCTCAGCTTTTCTTTGCACTACAAACCGTCTCCCAGAAACTACTACCGTACTGGCTGGAAAACCCGATTGACCCACTGTGTCAGACTTCATTGTCTGCTTATCAAAGTGCCCCCTCATGCTTGAAAGATTTCCACAAAGAGTTGAAAAAGAAGGGTTATCCAGTCCAACTCCTGGGCCTGCACAGAGCAACCTGACAAAGCACAGCATGCATCTGCAAGCATCATCCAAATCCTTCTTGAGCTCTGGCAGATTGGATCAAATTGAATTCACTGCCATACGCACACACTCCTCAGAATAAAACAAACAAGTCCCCTCGTGGTACACAGATGGATACAAGCATTTGTGTTCCTGTCTCACTCATCCATCCCCACTTGTGGCATCATATTAAGAGTTCCAATAAAGGACCACTCTTCATATTTTTACTGTAAGAACTCAGGCTACTTAAAACATACAATTTTGATGATGCATATTACAAGGTGGCCAAACCATCATTCTACATGACTCCTACACAATTTTTTTATCTGAGACTATAGAACAAAGTGGTTTCCTTATCACCAAGGCCTCTAATTCTTTAGACACGCTTGTATTACAGGAATCTTCTCAGCTCCTGAAAATTTCAGGCAGTTTATAGCAAAACTTGTGGAGTGGCCAACAGTTCTGAATCACATTTCTCCATTTGAGCCATGATGAAGACATTTGCTATCAGGATAATAATACTTTGTCAATCAGTTTCCTATTGCCTCTTACCAACTGATGCTTGAGCTGTATTTCCTGTTATCAGCTGCTCACTACCCAAGCAACTGGATAGATGAAATAAATTCATGGACTTTAGCAAACAAAAATAAATTTCCATGTTCATACCTGCAAAGTCACCACTGCTCATATTGGGTCTCACATTGACAGCTGCATAGATAGGATAAGGGTTCTGTGCCCATTTCACTGCTTCTTGCTGATCAGACAGCTTTGATGGATCTTCCTAGTCACAAGCAAGAAGGGAGGAGCCCACATAAGTCAGGTAAATGCTGTACCCATAGGTTGATAATTGGTAGCTGTTGCTTAGCATCTCTGATTAACAACACTACTAATTCAAAGTCGCTTTTCCTCTCCACTGTCCAGATATATGGCTAGATTTGTCCAAAATATTTCTGCAGCTGTGTATCTAGAATGTCTAATGTTAATAATTAACTAGCTATCCCTCTGATTTTCAATCTCAATTACATAAAAAATACTGCACAATAACTCCATTCTGCAAAATCAACATCATTCTGTCAGGCTTAACCTACCCAGTAAAAAAGCTATTTTTTTAATAACAGTCATTCCAAATAAACACAGCATTTTTCTGTAACACTGATCCATATGAATTAAAAATTCTTTACTAAAGAAGATACTATGTTTATTCCACAGCACTGCCTATACAAAGGTGAAGAGTAATTGGTTTCTTAACTCTAAACACATGGGTCGGTAGAGTTCCCACTTGAAAGACAAACAGCAGTACACATCCAAACATGAATTCTTTTACCTCTTGTTGTAAGAAATACTCCACAATAAGGCCCCACAAATCTGTAAAGGAAACCTTCCGTCCAGTGATCTCCATTGCATTCAGCTCCTGGAAATAGTATTTCAGTCGTTCTGGGGAAAATGCCCCTGTTTTGCTGCTGGACACAGTGTCCTGAGCTCTTCTGATTGCATCCTGAAGGTCTTTCTGTGACCAGTAAGGGTCTCGATACAGTGTTGATAAACACCTGAAAATGCTCTTATTAATGTCATCAGTAATAAAGACCTTCATGTAAACAATAATTTTAGCTAGTTATAATTAGTGCTGCAGCACTTGAGAAGTCTAGCTAAAAGAGTGAAGAATCCATAAATAAAAGATCTCTGAAGTCTAAATTGTGCTGAAAACCCTGACACCTATAGGACATTGCTCTGATTGCTAACCTGCCTTCCAGAGATGTTCCAAGCATCCTATGCTAGCACCCATGAACCAGCCCATAAATGTATGTTAACTCCAGAACAAAACAACCATGATATGCTGGCTGATGGCAAGGGTGCAGTGTGCAGCAATAGAGGCCATGGCCTTTACCAGAAGACAGGTCTGATTAAAGGAGAAGCTAGTTTGGACCATTGACTATCTGTACAACAGATGCCTACATTTGTTTGGAAGTGTCTCTGAATCAAAAGGGGCAGGAGAAGTAAGTACAGAGAAGTTAATATAACACACAAAGCTTGGAAGGAAGGATTACACTGTCAGGTTGCACAACTCCTTTATGAAATAATTTTACAAAAACAAGGGATGATTTCATCACAAACTCCAAGAACTGAACGACTGAAACATTCTAGCCATGTCCAGTATTTCAGCACATTGCTCCAGTCCACCAAAGGGCAAGACAGTGCTGTGCCTCTCTTCAGCCTCTATGCCATTTTGGAAGGTGATGACATAGTGGCCTACATGGATATGTTTCCAGTGACTTGCACCATCTCAGCTGTCTTCTTGGCAAGAGTAGGGGAATGAGGAAGGTTTTTAAGTCAGTGCTCTGAGTTACTACACAGCAGCTTTATTCATATAAAACATTCTAATATTCAACTGTCAGACTTGCACAAGCAGCAGATTCATCATTTTAGCCAGTAGCTGCATGTGTTGGACATGATACTGGATCTTTTAGACTGTTCAGGATCCCCAACAGAGCTCACAGGTGAAAATTCGTAAAATACTTGATTTGTTGTCTGCCTACAGATGGCACAAATGTAATTTTGGCCTTATTTTGCATCATACTACCATTTCACCTCTAAATTTCTGAATCAAAATTGCATGTAGCTTACCAAGTGGAGCCAGAAATCCCACAGAGGTATATTGCGGCATCCAGAAGGCCCAGCTGCTGCAGCCCAGCAAGGCTGCCATAGAACGACGTCAGTGCTCTCATCCCACCTCCAGAGCCCAGCACTGCTACAACTGGAACCTGCAGACAGCAAACTCAGGAGTCACAACCACAGGCTTTTGATGGCCAATAAATTACAGAACTAACCCCATTTCAGTCTCATTTGAACAACAAATAGAACATGAAAAATAGAGACATAAACTCTAATAGAGATATAAAATAGAGATATAAACCTTTATTTCTATCTATGCTACAAGTAATTTTGGGTTTGATTTCAAGCTGAAATCTTCTTTCTCTATTTTGTAATTGAAATATATTGCTTACTATAAAGCATAGCACGGTCGTCTTAGGGACAGTCACTTACTGAAATTGTTATGCATATTATCACACATTTACTTTCATACAATACACATGTAAGAGGCAATTAGTCTTGCAACAGCAGCCAAATACCACTGAGCAAGGTATCAGGATATGTAGATGTAAGTTTCCTCAAATAAGCAATTAAGAATCTATTCCTATGGTGTGAGTTTCATTTTAAACATTCTGAAACAAAATTTCCCATCACAATTCCAAGCCCAAAGCCCAAGATACAAGAGTTCCAGTGAAGTACCTACATTCTGAAATTTCAACATTTGTGTTCCAAAACACACACACCCCCCTCAAAATTTAAGAAATATAAAAACATTTAGATTTCAGAACTGAAATGTACCAGAGATTTGTCTCACACCATAGTGAATGCAAACCATATTTCTTGTTGGTTATAAGCAAAGATTCCTACACTGTCTAATTATCAACCAAGCCTAAAGATTTTACCAATCTCACCACAGGACTGTGCTCAATACCTCATCTTTTGGAGGGGATTCTTTTAAGTGAAGAGTCTTCATCAGTACCTCAGAAACTACTTTCTTCCTTTTGTCCAAAAATTCTCTCTCTTCTTTACAGAGCTCAAAACCCAGACGTATATCAAGATCCCAAGTGCTGAAATAGAGGTTAAAAAAAATTCCTTGAAATTTTGGAGGATTTGTAATCAGTATGGAAATGGAATTTTTGTGAACACACAATCTAGGTGCAGATCTGAGCTGGATCAGGTGAAATTTTAGTGTATACATCAGCTATTTTGTACAACAGCTTTTGGAACTAAAATTAAATTCTCCATATTGTATTTCTCCTTTAATGTTTAAATTTGAAGCTGCTGTCAAGCAGTACTCAGATTAAGCTTCAGGAATTTCACAAAGGAAGAAAAGGTTCTTTGTAGGTGAAGAAGATTGTAAGAGGAGGAACTGACATCACTGTATCAACATGAACATGAAATGAGGGGAAGAGGGATTTTAAAACAGAAGATTCTGAACTTAAGAGGCAGGAGGAGGCAACTGAATACCAATGAACTTGTTATGAGGTTGTAAAACAGGAGCAGGATCTTCAGTTGATGCCTGGATACCAAATGACCCTATCAACTTACAAGCCAACTTCTTGGTTTTCTGTTATTTTTTTCCCTTTTTACTCCTTTCTTGCACCCTTCATCTATTTTATAGTTCAAGCTCTTCACATACAGAGATGTCCTTTCCCATCTCTCAGTACATCACTGCACATACTCAGGGATACCTGTGCCTGACAAAACTACTTAATATGTACATCAACAGCTATTTTACACTTAAGTATTAGGAGCACAAAATTTGTACATATGTCAGCAGGATTGACACCAGTCCAATAGGAAATATCTGCAAAGTAAAGAGTCACAGCTTTCAGAAAATTATCAAAAAATTATAAATTTTTTTAAATCTATCCCAAGAGATCAATGGAGTGACCAGAGCTCCCCAGAACAGCAAGGAGAGTCACTCAGTTCCTTTACTATGAGAGTAAAGGCCTTTCCTGATTTTCAAGTGGGGTTCCCACTCACCTCTCTTCAGTTTTCAAACTCATATCCAAACTTCTTCCCTGTGAAAAGAGAGAACACATCTTGACGCTGACAGCAATTACACAGGTGGAACTTCAAAATAGAAGTTATTAATTATTTCTTCAACAAGTGTCTTGTTTTTTCCTTCCTCTGATACTTTTATACCCTAAAAAGACTTTTCTCTTCAGAAAGTGATGAACTTTATACTTCATTTTGCAAGACCCAACCATGACAACACATTAGGAAGAATTGCACTGAGTAATCTCATTACTGCATTCTAGACATCCAAGAAAACAGCACTCCTGAGAACCACATGTTGCCTAACTTTCCAAACACCTAGAGGCAATGGAGGAAAAGGTTAAAGCAAGAGCAAAATATTGACATTACCTCTCCCAGAGAAATTATTCTATCAACTTTTTCTCCAATAGGAAGGGAATTAACTGGTACAGTCCCCAATCCCAGAACTGTAGTATGCTTTTCAATATCAGGGTGCACACCATCCTAATAAAAACAAAATCTTATGTGAGATTCATAGAAAAAAAGTTAAAAAAATATTACTTTCATACATTGAAACAGCAAACAATTCTTAATATCACTATAGCTAAATATTTACCAAATGCCAAGGCTTTTTGAGGGCATTCTGCTTTCTGCTTGGCAGGTCTTTGCAGGGGTATTTCTTTCACTCAAATAGTTTCTTTGTTGTTGTTGTCTGGTTTAGTTTTAGGGGTGTTTTGTTTATTGTTATTGGGTTTTTTTAATATACCTGTCTGCCATAATTAAAAATCTTCAAGTACAAAATTTCCCCCACAAATAATTTTGTTCTGGCATGTGTCAGAAAACTCACAAACAAACTTGCATTCCATCTTCCGAGCAAGATTTGGAAAAGATACCAAAAAAGGCAGCAGCATTATACACACATCAAAAATACCACAAAATAAGAAAGAAGATCACTGCCTTAGGGACATGTGGCAGTATGTAATTTAAAAAAAACTTTAAAAGCAGAGCAAACTGAAGCTTGCCAGGAAATATTTGTGTTTTCTGCCATGTAGCAAATGGCAAGATCTCTCAATACAGAGCTGTGTGCAGATTCCTAAATGTAAAGAGGCATATTAAAAACCCCTCATATCAGAGGGTCACACAAGCCTACAGAGTCTCCAGGTGGGCTGGAGCCCACACACCAACCACAGGGCTCAGCCCTCGGGAGGAGACCACGCCTTAGAGAAGACCAGGCTGTCACCCTTCTCACACCAAGAACTGAAGTCAGGCCAGGAACCACCCACAGACTTCACAGGTGAAGTCTGACCAATAACTGCTGTCCTGAGACCAATGTCCCTCTAAGCTCACTGTCCTCTTCCTAACAGGGGCAAATAGCATGCATTTAGGTACAGGGCAAGCAACACCACAATGTTCCTGGTACTCTCCCACATCTGATAAGAGAGAAAAGGTCAGACTGAAGACTTCTGTTGTCTATGCCACTTGTTGAAGGAGTATGCTCTGCTAGCTACCAGAGTTGTTTAGCAGAGGTTTACCACCTGGGACAACATCCATAGTTGACCTCTACAGTGTTTTTGTTTGCCTGGCTCTGAGTTCTTTTGACCACTCAAGTCCAGGTCTCTGTCTTCAGCTCATGTTTGCTGCCTAACAAACCCCCTGGCAAAGCTGTTCTTCCATATCCTTCTTTGTGTCCTCTTCTCCACAGCTGCCTCTACAGTAGTCAAGATCACCATTTGCAATCATGCTACCCAACTGCTTGTTGGGATAAAAAAAAACATAGAATAAAGAGTTTCCTTGCTCTCATTTCTGGAGAATGAATATTCAGTCATCACATGGGTACCTGGAGAAATTGCAAAGTAAAAGACAAAGCTAAATAAACCTCTGCAACTGATCTACAAGTTTCTAATAGAAAAGAGTTCCTATTGAGTATCTCAAAAGGTAAAAATTAAGATGTCTACATGTAGCAAGCAGTGCAGAGTAACATTTTTTAATCCCCGAGTTTGAACAGATGTTAAATCTTTGGGGAGCATATACTCTTAAGGTAACTTGAGCTCTTTACACAACGTCAAAGATCTAACGCACAATCCGACATCTTTAAAACAAAACCAAAAAAAAAAAAGGTAGTGTGTAAAAAACAACAATAGAGAAAAACTTAGCTCTCTGTAAGCTTTGTGGAATCAGCATGGATGCTTACCTGTAGGACAGATATGGTTTGCTGCAACTCCACTTGCAGTTCTGGACACATTTCTTTATCCACATGAAAGATAAAAGAGGTTCCATAACCCTTCTCATTGTCTGGTGTCCAAGGAATAGACAACTGCTTTTGATATGCGCCTGGGACAGACACCTTGACCTCACAGCATCCTGTGCATTAGAAAAAGAAGTTTAGACCACAGGAGCCATTTGTTGAAAATCAAGTACATATTAAGGGTAGCTGAGACCATGAAAACACAAGCAAAAACTCTGTTGTGTGGTGCCCAGTAGAAAATACCCAATCTTATTAATTATTGAAAATAAAAGCAAAGTTTACTTTAAAAGTCAATTTTGTAGTCAGTAAATTAAAATGCACTGTATAGACAGAGAATCAAGTCTTCCCTCTCCCTCAAGGAACAAATATGTTGAAGAGTAGTCCTGACTTAAACTCTCTGGGCAGCCCTACCTTGGTGTTTCTCTTTTGCATTTTCCTCTTTGTTGACCGTGCCTTGCAGACACAAGCAAGGATGAACCTGCGAAAAAAAGAAACCAGCTTTGATCACACAATTTTTAGTTCACTTCTTTGTTGAAGTTTAATTCACCTACTATACTAGTTGTAGGTTTACAGTTGCAAACTGTCAAAAAAAATAGGCATTGTTTTGTTACTTCAAATAAAGACCAAATTTTGTTTCAGTAGGACAGGATTATTAGCGTTTGTTTCAAAATAAAAACCATCCTTTCTATTCCAAGAACTGGAGCTTTTTACAGCCAATACTTCACAGTTACAAGTTATGAACACCTAGGGTTTTTCTGGGTTTTTTAACTTTTTAAAATGTATGTACGAGTACCTATTCAGAACCTGTTCAGATCCAAGCAAGCACTTCATAAATTTCTGTCCCAGCTTGTCTATGTCCTCATGAAATTTAGTCTCTCACACCATTCAGCCATCAGCTTACCCTCTAGGACAGTAGATGAGAGATTGATTTTGACACAATTGCCCTAAAAGAAAAGAAACTAGACCACTGCTTGAATTAATAATACTGACTTGCTAAGGGCAATTGGAACACAAAAGGTTCCTTCCTATGAAATAGTTTTCAGAACTGTGCTGTTAAATGCCACCAATTTTTCAGGGGGGAAAAAAGTTAAAAACTCTACATTTCAACCATAATCCTCCTCTCCTTACAAAAAACATTACTCCAGTCCCTTTCAAGTGAGCAAAGAGGCAGTAACACATATTTTTAATGTATAGCACACTGATTTTCTTAGATTGATTAACCCAAAAAAACAGGGAGTGATCCCCTACTTAATAATGGCATTGATAAAAGCTTAGAAATAATATGAGTTAAAACAAGAAGAGGGACTCTTCCTGGACAGCATCTAGTCTAGAAAACACAGAACAATCTTCAAGACTCACTTGCCTGCTAAAGACATTTTTTACAAATTTTATGGCAACCTTACAGGGAAAAAGCAAACAAACAAACAAACACCTCAAAACAAAAAACTGCAGCTTTCTGTAAGTTGGCATCAAGTTTAAAAATTGAGGAAGTTTTTTAAATCAACAAATTGAAAAAGAGAGAGGCAGATCTTGGAGAGAATAGGAGCTATTTGGAAGTAGGACTGTAATACTCAAAAAACCTTCTCCTCTTTCTGTTAAAAACTTATCTTCAGGAGTAAATCACAACACACACGATTCTGGCTTCCATGTACTCACCACAAGGACTCCGTTGGTCAATACTTCTGTAGGGGCATCTGAGCTGTGAAAGCAAGAGGTTTATTGCAAATGACAACTGGTTTTAATTTTGCTTCATCCTACTTTACAAACTAATTGGCTGAATAAGCAGTGGGATGAAAAGGTCCCACTTTTCATCCAGGGAGAAAAAAAAAAAGAGAGATCCAGGGAGATCCAGGGAAACAGCAAGTATATTTCCCTTCACAAAATAATGGGGGCTTGGAAAAATTGAAAAAAATTTGTCTGCAAATATAAGCATGTGTTATAGGATCTCCCCATCTGATTTATTTTGATAACCTAGAGAAAAGCTGAACTTAGATAGACTACTAGATAGATAAAGTATGCATTTGTGTATTTTGCAAGGTTAACTGAAAACTTTCCACTCCCAAATAACTAATCCAGAAAGTGTTCACTTACGTCCCATGGAGTCCAGCAAAATTTTATTTCATTTTTACCCCGAAAATTTTGGTGACTGGAGTATTAAGGATAATTTTGGTCAGCCATTAGTGAATCAACTCAATCACCACAGAGAACTATAAAGTATTATCCTTTTTATGAGCACAACTATCACCACACAGAAAAAGCAACTGACAAAATATCTGCAGAGCCCAAGTGCAATCAGCTCTTCATGTAAGACTCACCATTTCTCCAAGAAAAACTCTACATCCAGCTCTTCATTAGCCTTTGAAAATAAAAGTTGGATATTGGTGACCCTTGATCCTGAATATATAAATAAGAGACATTTTTCCAAGAGATGAAACTTTTCTCCTGTTACATAATGACAGTAACTTCCTGTTAAAATAACTGGGTTTGCTCCTTTTGTAAAAGCTCCAGTTAAATTTTGAAATGGTTAAATGTAGCCTTTAGTTTTCAAATATTCCTCTTCTGGTGGACATGTCTTATATGACCAGACACATCTACATTTGAAGGCACAAGTGCACAGAAGTGATAGTTGTCTCTCAGACCCATTACTCTGCTAATGAGAGAAAAAAACCTCCTCTGGCTCAAGAACCACTGCAACACCATCTCTGAAACAGCTTCTACATGAGGCTTTGGGCTTCTTCCCATTTCTTATTTCAGCAGCTTGCACTCTTAGCTTCTTGCTGTCTTTGTCCTCTACAGACTTTGTTCCAGCCAAAGTCTTTTCTCCTCCCATAGCACATAGCAAATATTTGATACCAGACCTAACACAGTTTTTAAAGCAACAAACTAGATGCTATTTTGGGTCACTTTCTTTGCTGAAGTTGAAATTTCCAGTCTCTTAATTACAGATCAATATGACTTAAGCATTCAGCAAATGGCTAGAGCTAGTGGGAGCAATGGAATTTCTAAGCCTCTTTCCATGATCATAAATGATTTGGAGTGCCTGTGGCACTGCCCAACATCTCCCTGTGAACTGCACACCAATCAGTCTGCTTCTGACCACACCAACAGCACTGAAGCCCAATTTCTCAAGAAAACACATCATAAGCTCACCTTTAATCCAGACCTGTTGCAGCAATGTGTTTGTGGCATTACAAAATAGATCAGTCTGGTGATGTGGCTTTTACCCATGTAAAACAGGTTGTCTTCTAAGTCCATGCACAGGTGAACAGGGCTTGAGAGCAGCTGATCACCAATACCATCTACATGAAGCAGAGGTTAAATGTACTGGACATAATCCAGGGAAAATAAGTATCTCTTAGGCTTTTGACTTTTAGATATAGAGGTAACCTTTGCAGCAATAAACTTGTTTTTTTTCAAACAGAGGATGACAAACTAAATAAGACAGTCCCTACAATTATTACTGACTGCAAATGCCTTTCATTTTAAAACCAGTTTATGTTCCTCTAAGTCTCATGAAAAACTAATTCAGTTTAAAGATGTTTTAACATTCCTGAAAGACAGCAGTAATCCCAAATTTTATTTAGCTGGAGCATCCCAAAGACTGTGGAAAACACACAAATAAATTCACTAGAGAACTTGGAAATATCTCAGTTGACAGTAAAGCCATAAGTGCTGTCATCACCAGTTGATTCATTTTTCCCTTCTGGCTTCTCCCACACGGATAAATCATCCAGCAGGCACTGCCAGGTGTGTGCAGGGACGAGCTGCAGCCACGGCCTCACCTCGGGGTCCAGCCGGAAGGTGCGCAGCAGGGGCTCCCCTGGCCTCATGCCCCCCACGTCAAAGATGATAGAGGTGAGCTCATCACTGACAAGGACATCCTTGTCATAGAGGGTCAGCTCCAGAATGTTCTAAAAGCAGAAAGAAACAAACAGCCTAAGATAAAGGGGCAGAAACACTGGCAAACCTGGGTAGCTGCATACAATGGACACTTGGTGCATTAATCAATACCCTTCCCCAGTCCTAAGGAAAATTCAGTATTTTCAGCAGGGCTTACAGCATAGTTAAGCAAAAAATTCTCCTAGCTGACACCATTTAGCTAAAGCATTTTCTCATCTTCCCACCTAGAGGGAGGCCCCAGCTGAACTCATGTGGCAGTACTCTCCACCAGCACCAGGCACAGATTTGCCTGAGAAAGCAATAGCACTTTCCACTCTTTCATGATGATTTAGTCCAGGAAGTTATAGGGACCAATCGCTTAATTCTCAGCACTGTCTCAGAGATGGTAAATTCAAGAGAAACTGAAATAGATACAGTGAGGACTCATCCAGGGAGAATAATAGCCAGTTCTGGCAGAACTAGCAGCGGCTAGTTCTCAAGGAGACAAGACTGAACTTAGAATTTTGCTGGCAGTCTCCAGGAGTAACCAGGATGAGGTCTCATGAGCCTGGAGGGAAAGGAAAAGATCCCACATTCTAAAGTTTAGCTTTCCATTTTCTCACCAGTCAAGTCAATTACCATTCCACGTTTGTCACCAACCATTGTGGAAAGGTACTCCAGTGAGGGGGATGGCTTCTTGTTATTCCAAAGCCTGGGATGTTATTCAAAGCAATAGTGCCCCACTAAAACTTATCTTTTAAAGTACAGTTTCCTTCCCCCTACCATTAGTGTCTGCTTTGAGAATGAATGCTGACAATCTGGAGACTTTGTTAAATACTGTATTAGGTCCTACACAGACAATAGATGAAATCTCTACCCAAGAGTTTGAATTTGGTTTTCTCAATCATCGGAACTGATGGCAAAACTTGACTGAATGAACTATGTGGCAGTGAGTAGAAATTTAGAAATTCTGTGAAAGAAGAAGCAAACATCAAATAGAAACTTGCTTGGTCAAGGAGTTTCCTTGAATTCCACCAGGTAGTGCCATAACTTCCCTTTCCTGAGATGCACCACAAGGATGTTTATGGAAAATTCTAGCTGCAACTTACTCGAGAGAGCAGTTAACCACAGCAGTTTTGGTACAGCTTTTTCTACCACTGAAGACAACTGACACCTTACAAACAACACTAGTTTTGAGGGTAATAAAGAACCCTTGGTTTTGAATGAAATATCAAAAGCAAGCCAGTACAAAAATACAAGTAGTCCAACCCACTCCACACAGTGTCCTTACCTTGACAGCACTATGGATTCGATACTGGAAAGTTTCATTCCATTCTGGGTTCTCAGAGTTGTCAACAACCTGAGTTCGGGAGACACTGGGAGATGCAGTGGGCAGCTTTAGTTCCACATAGCAGTCTGCCTTGGATACTGCAGCAGAGTGAGAGACAGGCACCAGAAAAGCTTTATTCAAACATAGTCTTTCCCATGAGTTCCTCATTTTCTCGATCTCATTGCATCACAGAAAAGCACAAATTTAAGGCTGGACTTCTAAAGCAAAAGCCTTTAATGAAGCCTTTAAACAGAAGCAAATTGAATTTTAGGTGCCTATATTTCTTTTTTCTGGTTCATCAAAATCAGAAAGCCCTTAATAAAAAAGACTAGTATTTAAAATGAGGAAGATCAACTTTAAAAAAAAAATTCTGCTGATACCAGGCCTATTGCTTATTCTCCTATCCCTAGGCACCACTGAAAGAGCCTAAGCCTACTAAAGTCCCAGGAGACAACATCCACTACTGCTGTACCCTTGTTTAGTCAGGCCAGGAGCTGGGCTGTCTGTTTCCATTCCCTGAAAACAAATTATTGTCTCAGAGCCCTTCTTCTTCCATTTAGGGCCCCTCCAATAATGCAAGTATGGGGACCATTCTTCACTCCAGCTGAATAGACAGGCCATAGAAGAGAATTCTTCACAACATGATTCCAGCCCCCAGCCTCTCAGGAGGCTTTTCTCTTCCCTGAACAACTATTTGGCATTCCAAGTAGTTCAATGCTGGATGCCAGATATAAACTTAAGGCCGACTCTTACTTGATTTAATCTGAAGTAATTTAATATAAATGAATCTTAAAGATCCAAATGCCCCAAACAGCCCTGAGACCTTTACCCAGGTGTGTAAATGGGAGGCAATATATACCATGCTATCAAAACCAGGAGCAGATAAAAAGCAGTCAACCACCTACTTCCTTTAAAGTCTGCAATGACAAACAAATAGCAGGTACATGAAGCAAAGAACTACTACAACTGAGAAAATAAACATTTGAAAGCTAGAATTAAAGATTTCTGCTTCCAGTTTCAGGAACTTCAGCAGGACCAAGGGTGAAACTTGCCATACCCAGAAGGCTGAATCCAGAGAAAGGAATATGGAATGGGCCACAGTAGAACAGGTAAAGGAGCAGGGAAGAAAAAAAATACCAGGACTTACTTGATCTTGTTCTGCAAAGTAAGAGCAGCTGCTTAATCTGCAGACTGGCCTCACATAAAGCTTTTGAAATACAGATAATATACTTTATACTATATATATAATGCTTTACATGAGAAGCTTTTGTTGAGACAAAGACAATGCAATATGTGTAGATAAGAGGCTCCCTTAACAATGCTCTCTGTGCTAGAGGTATGCACCAAGGAACCAACATGTTTTCACACTGCCTCGAGTAAATACTTACACACATCTGTACCCTTGATGTTTCTGGCTCGGAGCACTTTTACTGTAAGGTTGTAGTAAGGATGCTTTTCCCACTGAAAAGAGAGAAACAAGCTCAGCATTTAGCTCAATTGCAATGCCTGCTCTGTAACCACACCAGTATTAGACCAGAGAAATGGATCAGAACTAGCCAGCCCAAAATAAGCTATTAATGAATCAGCTTGGGAACACACACAGCACTTTCAGTGTCCTGGAGGATGACTAAAGGAGCCTAGAAGGAAACTCAATTCCCTTTTGGCAATGCAAGAGTGATGTCTTAGGGTAACTCCTCATGGACTTCAGAAAATAAGTCCCTTATTTAGGGATTCCTCTAATTATAGATCAGTTTTTAATTGCTTTGTTAGTACATTCTTGCTGAGTGAGAAATGTAAGAGCCGTAATGAGGGGTGCGGGACCCCAGGCGGCTCTTCCAAGTGCAGTTTATTGTATCCAAGATGTTACAGCAGTCCAGGGTCGTGGGTGACAGAGCCTGTGCCTGCAGCTGTCAGCTCCAGCTGCAGACAAGCCTGAAGACCCTTTAATTTTGGTTACAAATGCATCATATACTTTTCTTTGCTGAGCATCTTAGTGCAGTAGAACCAATCTATACCTTAACTTTTACCTCTAGCCTATCATAACTACTATAATTACCATACTCATGTTACTATTCGCCAATCACTAAAAGTTAGTATATTACAGTTTAAGCTAGAAGTTGTTTTTCAGTTTTCTTGCAGTGGAAAATTCTGAGACCTTTTTTCTACTTGCAACATCGGCATGTTTGTTTGCCTGTGCTATCTTTCTGCTTGGCAAAAACATCTTCTTGCTTGAGGTGGGTTTATCCTTTGCTCTAAGCCATAAAAACCCCCTCTCTCCTTGGTTATCCAGTAAGACTGGCTCAGCAATTCTTTTCTTCTATATCAAAACTCACTTCCATCTCTATTTCTTCTTCATATTCTACATTCAAAAAATCTATCTGCCAAGCGTACATATTTGTGAGACTTTCTTGTAAAACTTTCATCCTTCCCAACAGACAAACTGGTGCTAAAGCTGCTCAAACACATTCACGACAGCTAGTTCAAGAGTACTGGCCAAGGGCACATGAATGCTTGAGTAAAAGCAGACATGGCAAGAATCTTAAGAGCGGGGTCTAAAGTCATAAAAGGCACACACTGTTTACAATGAGAAAAAAAAACCCAAATGGCAGCTTGAGTTAGAAAAGACAAATTCATTTTCATTCTGGACTGTTAACTGGTATCAGCATTCTAAACATGCATGTCACTTTACCAGCACAGATAAAAATGTAATCCTTACTCTTGAAAGCTTCTGAGAGACTATTTTTGGAAAGCAATATTAGTATCTAAATGCCAGGATGTGAAGTGGGAAAAAAAAGTCTGACTAGATCCTAGAATATCATGAAGGAGCAGTGGGGGGAGGGCAGGAGACAAGAGAGAACAGCTTGAGGTGATTTAGTACAGAGACTGCACAGAAGTAATTGTGTAAGGCTCAGGAACAGAATGGGATATTGCCTCATTTTCATCAGTTATGACACAATCCTGGCCAGCTAAGAACTTTTCCTACTCTTAAATTGTACTTTCAAAATGCTTTTCACAAATGGTCATTACTTCATGTTCACAATTTTCAACATGGTTGGCTTGAGACCATAGTTTAATTTTAGATATGCTAAGTATTCATTTACAATTAAATTCAACAAGATCTTCACTTACAACAAAATACTGCAGATTGATAAATGAGGCACTGGAAGAGGTTGCCCAGAGAAGCTGTGAATGCCCATTCCTGTCCTGGAAGTGTTCAAGGCCAGGCAGGAGCTTTGAGAAACCTTGTCTAGTGAAAGGTGTCCCTGCCCATGACAGGGGGGCTGGAACAAGGTGACCTTTAAGGCCCCTTCCAACCCAAACCATTCTTCAATTCTATGATTCTTGAAATATTATATAAAAATGTAGGGCCTACATATCACTGAGTGGGATCTCACAGAAACCTGTGAATCCTGAACTGTTAAACTCTTCTTGAATGTTCCTTATCTGATAAATGGAATTATACTATGTCTGTTAAGCAGTCACATTCTTGGTCAGTCTTCCTTATTTTTCATCTTTGGGGGATACTTGCCAGCTTTTGCAAGACAGGGTTTGAACAATACAATAAAACCAAGGCATACACAGTACACTGAACATTTTTGTATTAAGCAAGCACCATCCATCCTGATCAACAAGCAAAGAGCAAAAACTACCCTTTAAGGCCCAGATTTCTCACGTGCAGGTACTAAATTAAATTTGTGCAAATAAACTTCAGTTATACTGTTACTAATCTTAAAGATCCTTATTTGCAGAAATGACATGTTGAAGATATTCATTCCTTTATTTGTTTCTGTGAACAAGACATGCCTTCACAGCAAATTTCACCATGACTTCCACCCTTCAGATGCTAGTTTCTTTCATCTTTAAACTTTTCCTAATCATCTTCCTTTTCTTAAATCCCTGACACTAGTTTCTCAGGCAAAGACTGACCACCTTTCTACTTTCAAGTTGGGGAATAGATTACAGATAGAAATTCAAGATTGTGTATGTTATTCTCACCAACTTCCTAAAGTTCCTGCAACTCTTCTGTTTGTTGAGACATGAAGCTACAGAATCACACCCCCATGGCTGTGAAAGCAATCTTCATTCACATAGCATGGCTGTTTCCTGGAAATCAGACACTATCAGAGCAAGCACAGAGCATTATGAAGATAGCCTATCCTTATTTTATTGCACACCATCGTCAAAAATGTACTTACATGCTTAAAAGAAAGTCCTTTCCAAAGGTCTCTAACACCTTCAATTTGCAGCCAGTCATTACACAGCTGAGGATACATTTTCCACATCCAGATCATAATTTAAGGGCATACAACTCAACCAAAATGTCACTGTGCTCTCAGCCTGTGTGATCAGTTATGCCAGAACTTCCTCACATGCCTTTTTCACTTATCTTTTAGCAAAGGCACAGCAAGGTCATAGCAAGCTGCCAGGTGAGCTTGCAGAGTAACGAAGCATGGGAGTATCAGATATGCCCTATCTGAATGATCAGAGAAAAGGCAGGCAAGAAATCCATATGGGAAATGGGCAACAAATACTGATGACAGCTCTGCCTGTAGCACTCTGCATGGCAGCATACCAATGTATGTGACTGATGCAAGCAGCTAACTGCTGCTTTGCATCTTAATGATTTTTCAGAATCACTGCTTTTCCAGAGTTCAGGAGTGCAACTGAAGCAAAAAAAGAAAAGCCCCCTTTAAGTCCTAAATCCTAAAATGAGGGTACAAGGGTGAATTTTTACATACTTAACTTTGCAAACAACTGTCTGTACCTTTCTTCTAAACTGAAGATGTTGATGCAGCTGGAAGTGACTGTAGAACAAGTCATCCCAGCTATAGGACCCAGTAATCTTTACTTTCATATAGTCCAGGCTACCTGCCTTTATACAGTGGGAAGTAAGCGCTGGGATCCACCCCCACAGGTCTCAGTCTCCTATGTGGAGGACTCACCATAAGCCTGTCAGATTCATTACAAAAGTGCTGCCATAGAAGTTGTGTTTCCATTTGCTAAGCCATATTTTGTGTTCACAGCTATTGGGAAAATTAGGTAGCTCAAAGAAATGTTCAGTTTACCAGTGGAGCAGTTTCTCCCCATCTTGTTCCTGCTCCCAAAGAAACACTGCTGCACATCATTCCCTTCCTTGTAGCCTAGGTGGCACAAGTTTGCTTTTAAACACCAAAGCAAATCCCTGCCTTTCCTGGGCACCCCTTGCATTGTCCCTCTTCTCTCAGGAGACTCACAGACCCAGCCCTAAGAACCATCGTCTTCTGGCAGGCAGTATTTATAGTTTGCCAGGACATGAGCAGTGCCAGCATCTCAGTAACACAAGAGCAGTGGCAAACACCAGGTTCACTCTCAGTTTATTGTTGTTTGCCTTAGAAGTGAATCTAAGGCTAAACTCTGGAAAATTAAAGAAGTTTGATCATGGTAAATTTACCTACAAAGCCAAAAGGGTGATCTGCTGCTCCACCCCTTGTTCAATTGCTATCAATTAGTCAATACTAAAATCTCTCCCTACAGCCAGTAAAATTTTGTTCAGTAATGTTTTGGTTTTTTGGTTGTTTTTTTTTTTTTAATTTAAATAGTCAGCGCCTGAGGGAAAGTATATTCAGTGGTTTATAGGTTAATGAAGGCTAACATGGGCCTCTTCTAACCTGATCTCCTAAGTACTAAACAATAATATTAAAAAGTCAACAAGTTTATTTCTGTCACACAGCAAGGAGAAGTGCAGAAAGCTATTCAAGCAGCAAATTGTCTTGTGACAATTAATGGTCACCTCAATTTTAAGTTATATATTGAGGGGCTGGCGTGATAGGATACAAGAAGGGTGATCAGCTTATAGATGAAATCTCCAATCAAAAGCTCCTTCATAAACATTTAGCTTAATTCAAAATTGAAGTTATTAGCCTGACCATCTTATACAATGAAATTATTTCACTCCAGTTAAAGGACAAACACCTCAAAACCACTTCATCTGTTGTGGTTGCACTGCATTATGAACAGCAGTTGAAGCCATCATTAGTCTTTGTCTACCTGAGATCATTAACCCCTGTAGGATAAGATAGAAAGCAGAACAGAAGGCAACTGTAGTCAAGGTTATTTTGCAAGAAAACACATAAGCATGATTTCATCTCCACTGATGAAAAGCGCAGTATTCTGGACTCTCCCCCCAAAAAAGTACTTAACATCAGCTCAATTCTGCTCCCCAAAACCTAAGGAAACACAATCTGCTCTGGATTTCCTCAGGCAGACGCTAAACTTAATAACAGCCTGAAATCTCCATTAACATGATCATTAAGAGAAAAGTGTGGATAACAATAAACTTTTTAATTCCTGCAGAGGCGTAGGACAGGTTTTCCACACATGCAGCAACAGGAAGTCACTCCTGAGCACATCAGCTGAGGAATGCCATCTCAGAGCCAGCACCACGATTCCTCTTACCCGCCAGTGATAGAACCCAGTGTCTTTCCTCTCCTTCCTTTGGAAAAGCACCGCTGCCAGAAAAGGCAGCACTCTGGGTGGAAACGGGCCCCGCAGCACCTCATGGAACATGGGGAAAGCGTCCTGCTGTCTCTGCAAAAAATCTGACAGGGAAACCCGGAGAGCAAGGCGAGTCCCCGGACGCCCGGCTGCGAAGCGCTGTTTGCCACAGGCTCATCTGAAGTTTTGCGCAGGACTGGGCTGTGCTCCAGCTGTGAGAAGCAGAGGTGTGGCCCACACTTGCCAAACAAGCTGGCTCAAAACCTCGCTGGCAGGTTTTTCCAATATTGTTACAAGATAAAGGCAGCAAAGCAGCACCAAACAGGGAAACCCTGGGCAGGAGGAGCCACCACTCTGTGATCCAGCTGCGACATCTAAATCCCCAATCCAGATGTTCTTTGAGAGTTCCGGCAACCTAACATACAACTATGGCCATTTCAAACCCTTTTCAGAGCTCCAGCACAACCTACCAGTATTTTTAAATAGAAAAAATTTCTCATCTTACAAGCCTGAAGTAAAGCAAAATTTGTCACTGACTGTAGCTGCTCGGAGCAGTTTCAGGGAGGCCAGAGCAGAGACAACACAGTTTGGTCTGTCATAAGATGCCTCAGAGAATATCAATTCCCCACCACATCTCCCCTCTCTGAGCAGCTTGCAAAAGTCTCCCCTTTTTCCTCATTTCCATGTACTACAGTCTTAATTCTTCCATCAAAGGTTCTCAAAAAACTTCACAAGAGACAGGATAGATTTTTTTAAGAGTCTATCACACCTTGAAAAATAATTAAGTAGTGAAGGAAATAGTTTACTAAAAGCAATTAGCTTATTAGCAACTGCTGACAGTTGTGTCACTGGAGCATTTTATCAAAGAGCTGAAATTTATAAACTGGAATTGCAGACTAAGTACCAAACTTTAGTGTTACAACAATTAAAGTGGCAGAAAATGTATGAAAGCCAGTAATGCAGCATGTCATTAGCTCCATGCAAACATGAGAATGTGACA
The DNA here is from genome assembly GCA_013399945.1 of Ploceus nigricollis. NCBI lineage: Eukaryota > Metazoa > Chordata > Aves > Passeriformes > Ploceidae > Ploceus > Ploceus nigricollis. The sequence goes on along the minus strand of VXBC01008934.1, from coordinate 622,603 downwards.
CATTCTCAGCAAGGTCCCATTCATTAATCATTTCCTGTCATTAGCATCAGTCACCAGGCTAGAATTTAAGAAAATTAATAAAAGCATAAGCACTGACATTTCAAACACAAACAAGTCAGCACCAGGTGGTGAATTCACAGAATGAAGAGTCAACACACGGGCAAAAAGCAAACATAATGCCATTGTGAAACAGCCAGCAACTGCTCTAACTCCTCATGTCCTACTAAATGGTACAAAAAAAAAAAAAAAAGCTATTTCTTTGCTTTTCTACTCACCACTGCACTGACAGTGAAGGACTGAAGCACTACTCCTAGGATTAAAGGCTGAGAGAGCTGAGGCTGTTCAGACTGGATAAGAGAACGCCAGGGATACCTCATAGCAGCCTTCCAGTATTTAGTGTGGGCTTTTGAAGAGGGAGAGTGACTTTTTACACCACCAGATAGTGATAGGACAAGGGGGAATGGTTTTAAAGAGGGTAGACTTAGATTAAATATTAGGAAAAAGCTCTCTACTTAGAAGATAGTGAGGCACTAGAACAGGATGCCTAGAGCAGTTATGGATGCCTCATCCCTAGAAGTGTTCAATGCCAGGGTGGGGGCCTGGGGGTTGAATCTAGAATATCTTTAGGGCTCCTTTCAACCCAAACCATTCTATGACTATCATATTAGGTTTTGCTTACCTTCAAAAAGATTGTAGTACCGTAAGTGTGCTTTTTTCTTTACATTTAATCTAATACAGTTTGACTATATATTACAAGAAAATTGAGGTGACCTCACAGTACAGTAGCATGGAGAAATCACACATTCTAGTTTATTACAGGCAGTGGATAATCCCTCTACTTTGTCTTGAGTGCCCAGCTGCACATAAATTCAGCTCACCTGCCTTCGGACGCTCTCTCCTCTTCCAGTGAAATCTCACTCAGCACAGGGATCTCACGTTTACAGAATTGCTCCTGAATCTCTCAAAAACCGAAAGCTCTTTAAAACATACGCTTGAGAATTGTTTCATAGTCAACAACAGATCAGCCAATAGCAGTGTCTGTGCGCAGTTTCAGCCATCCACAGACACTGTTGTCAGCAAAATTAATATCCAAAGAGAAACTACTTGGTTTTGTTACTTCCCATCAGACTAAGAAAACAAGCAAGCACAATGGCATCAAAAGATGAGGCAAAGAAAGCCTCCCACCTGGTAATCTTACTTCTGCTTGGATTAGCATGCCCACAGGGGTAAAGGTAGATGTATATCTGCATTGCAGTTTTGGGTTTTTTTGTCAGAAAGCATTAAATTACATCATCACTAACTATATTATATATTAATTTAAATGTGTGTACATATCACAAGAGACCCCTTTTGGTCCCATTAGCAGCACTAAGAGATGAGATGCAGTATACAATTAGAAGACATAAAAATTTGAAAGGATGAAAGCAAGGACAGGATTTGATTTGTGTTTGTTGGGTATTTTTTTTAGTTTTCCCCAGAAACACCAATATACTTAGTTGTTCAAGTTGTTCAATTTATTCATCAGTGACTTGGATGAAGGGGCAGATGCCTCCTCAGCAAGTTCACTGATGACACAAAGCTGGGAGGAGTGGCTGATACCCCAGAGGGCTGGGCAGCCCTTGAGAAGGACCTCAACAGGCTGGAGAGATGGGCAGGGAAGAACTGTCTGAAATCCAGCCAAGGCAAATGCAGGGTCCTGCACCTGGGAAGAATAACCCCAGGCACCAGCACAGGCTGGGGGCTGACCTGCTGGAGATGCCCCTGCTTGAGCAGGGAGCTTGCACTGAATGACCCACTGTGGGTGCTCTCCCAACCTGACCCATCCTGTGAGTCTCTGAACATGGAGACAGGAGACTTCCTCTGTGTGGGTGCTTCCCATGGCTATAGAATGAGAAAACTGAGGAGCTATATTCTACTTCCAACACCAGACTACTCTATGACCTACAGCCCAAGCAAGTGCAAACCTGTGAATCTAAACATTTCCTGATTTGGTCACACAGAGCTCAACATCCCTCCCCAGCACAAAATAATGTATCACCACTCAAAAATTTGTCAGTAATTTCAGTGCTCTCTAGTAAGTACATATTTAATGGTATAGTGTGTAAGACTTGCAAAAACATTATTCAAAGAGATAACACAAAAGTGGTTTTAGTAGGATTTTGAGAACACTCATAAGCATGTATAAACTTGTAGATTTAAAAACCTACATTAAGAATGGCCACACTTGATTTACACATACTAAAGCAAGGGGAATACTGAGATACTGCATTGGGTCTGACTTCCAGGAGAAAGTGAGGTCTAATATACAAATTAAAAATAAAGTCTACATCAGCCCAGAGAAGTTTAACTGCACAATGACTGAAACACACACAGTTTCACGATATTTATTACAACCTATTGCTTTAGATAAACCTGCTGTATGGTTAGTAAACCCAAAGCACATTGTATGAACCAACAAAAAAAAAAAGTACAGCACAAACCACATCTCTGTAAAAGGTATACAGTGGAGATGAACAGAGGCACAACTTTAGTCTTGTAAGTAAGAGCACAATGAAGATCCTGGTAACAGATAATGAAGGCAAATAAAAATCATACTACCAGTACTAAACATAAGATAAGTAAAAATCAGAGTAGCATTGTTATATCTGTATACAAAGAATGCAGGGTCTTTTCAAATACCCTCTCTTCATTCTCTGTGACCTGTAAACACAACTCTCCCAAACCATCTTCCCTCCGTACCTGAACTAATATATAAAGATCTGTACAGAATGTGCAAATCTAGTGTAAGTATTTTTAGGCTCTCTTCTTCAAACAGAAGAAATACAAGTTTAAAAACATTAACACCACAGATTCCCTCTATCCAGCCTCTGCAGAAAGTATTCAGTAGCAATACTGCCCAAGACATCCAAGCAAAACACTGGACTAAGAAATCCAGAAGAATGCATGAACAATAAATACAAACACATATGAACAATGGAAAAACAGTTATCAAGGGAAACTATTAACACTGGCAAATGAAAGTGAATTAGGACTCTTTTCAGCCTACAGCAGATCTGTTCCTAAAAAACCACTCAAATGATTTAAGTAAACCTATGATGTTAACTGAGATTCAACTACACTTTAGGCAGACAAGATTTATTCATCAGCTTGATCCTTAAGATGCGATATCTGGTACTTACATGTCATGCTCCATACCACTTAATAATGACTTATAAATAAGTATTGCTAGACCAGGATGTTGGGAGTCAAACAGCCACTCTGTTAGGTTATTTGCTACTGCTGCCTTTTCATTACCACGCCACAGATTCTTTCTGCAACAAACATTTTGTCCCTCATACCAATCTGCTACTGATTAATGTTTCTGAAAAAATAAGTTAGACAAAAATATTACAGTCTAGAGTGAGTATGGTACAATTTAGTTCTTGTGTTAAGACTTCTGGCCCAACAGTAATTTAAGAACAGTACCAGCCTGAACAGAATGCAGTTCTAGAGCATTTAAAATACACAGATGTTGAAACAGTCTGGATTTTACTTCAACGCTGGGAAGTGAACCAGAGACTAAAGAATTTATATACAAAAGTCTCAAGCATAGTCCAGAAGCTCAAGCAGTAACTACAGAGTTCACTCCTTCCAGAAACTGCTTTACAGGGTGTTCTTTGCTTTTTCCTTTGAGTGGAGGTGGGAACTTCTTCAAACAGTCTCTGAGCTTCCACTCATACTAGGAGTGAACATAGTCAGTGCAAACAACACACAAGTTAATTCAATTTATAGCTCTCAAACTAAAACAAAAAGGAAAAAGAAGCTTCTTAGTGGTATCTACCATTTGTCTGATTATCTCCTGTGAAACAACTTACCAGAAGGTCAGGCAAAACCACTGAATATCAACAGAGAGTCCTTTGGCCAGCACTCAAACCATTTCTGTTGCTGAGATAAAAGTTACACTTCCTAAGTCTAGAAACAGACACAGAAAGCTCCTCTATGACAAACACCTGGTGATCTCCATGCAATGCTGATATGGCTGCAAAGACTTTCAGGGAATTCTCTTTTTTTTAATAAATACTTACATACAAAGCCAAATTACAACATTGCCACCCTAAGAAAGTATGTTTTATTGTAAAACTTGATTTGTGGTGAACGTCCAAAATAACGGTTCATTTGCAAGGCTGGAGTGTGTTACAAAACTCACTACAAAAAACAGGTTCTATTCTTCATCTGAGGACTGAGAGGTTCAGTGTAGTTGCCAGCATTGTAACATGGTTAAAGTAATTTTCTAGTAAATCAATATTGCTGGGTAGGTACAGTCAGTCCACTGATACAAATGATTTCTACCCAGTGTAAGAGAACCTAGCAACAAGCCTCAAAAATCTCAGACACATCAGCTTCTTTAGTCATCAGTACTGAATTTCGTATGAATGTTGGGAATATTGACCATGACAAGGTCAGGTGTCCAGTGTGTTGACTTCTTTGGAGCAGAAATAATGCACAACAATTGCATTAGGGTATCGAGCAAACGCACTGTAAAGAGAACAAAACACAAACATCAGCTGTCAAGACAAACAGTTTTCAATATTCAAACAAGAGCATCCAAGTTGGGCAGAATCAGAGAGAGACACATGATAGTGACACTTTTTTAAACTATAGCCTGAATGTATTAAAGAGAAAACAGACAGATTTTAAAAACCTCCAAGCAAACCTCTTACAATATCCATAGAATTCTTCTATTTTCATTTCTGCAGGAACACTTTACTTGGAAGTCACTGGTAACAAGTTAAAGACTGAGGGACATGCTTGCCCTTCAAAATCTTGCTGAACTTAACAGCACCAGAAAAATTCTAGACAACTAAAACAATATTGCATATGCAAATTGCAATTCTGATGCTATGTGCTGCATGTTAAGAACAAAAAATTTAATACACGTAGCAACATTTAGAATGATGTTTATTAAAATGTTTTGGGAAAAGACCCTTTCCCTATCATTGTTAATACTACTGATATCTCAGAAGGGCTCCCATCAAGAAGAAAATAATGACTAAATCATGTAGCATTTCCCTCCAGTTGAAAGAAAAAAAAAAAAACAACTGCAAATAAAATTTGCATTCTATATTAACACAACATTAGCTACTAGGAATAGTAGAAGAAAAGTTCACAGATTCACAGAATATTCTGAGTTGGAAGGGACCCACAAGGATAAGAGTCCAACACTTAAATAAATGGCCAGTACAATGATTGAACTCACAACCCTGGTGCTATCAGCACCATGCCTTGACTGAGCTCATCTCAGGGTCACTGGCATCCAAATCATCAAGCAAATTAGTTCTACTTTTAAACATCCTATTCCATGTAGGCTATAAAACATAAATCAGTCAGGAAGCCATAAAACCATCAGATATAGAAAACGACACATGTATCTCAGCTTAAAATTCTTTATATCATCCTCCTCAATTCTAGTGAAGAAGCAGGTTCTTAGAAAGGCAGTGTTCTCACAAAGTTTTCAAAATTCAGTATGAGGACCAATTTCATGCCTTCTAGAGTTATGAAGTAAGAACTCTTGGGAGTTTCTGAAGGGTTTTATACTCCTTTGCTGAAAGGAGGATTAAACTCTTGCAGCAAATTCACTGACCAAAGCTTTAAAGTATTCCTAACCATCCAGCTAATTAATGTGAATTGTATTTCAAACACCCTTCAAATGGCTCCCTCATACTGCTGTTCTCTCTGGCTATACATACATTCAGTTTTTCAACATTCTTAGTTTAAGTGTACCAGATGAATATTTTATTCAGTTCACCCAGCTCTCTCACCTGTTACCTATCTTCTTTTTACAAACACTGCACACCTTCTCCTCTGTAATTATGCACTTTACTTGCTGATGCAAGATTCGCTCCTCCTGGACCTAAAGAAGGATAAAAAACCCAAGCTGCTCAAAAAGCAATGCCATGCCTTGGTCTGATGAAACTGCAAACCATCACAATTTTTAACTGTCAGTGGCTGCTATCTACATTACCAAGTAGTGCAGCACAGAAGAAGCTGCTCTGTGGAGCAGAGCAGGTGGTATTGAACACCCAAAACCCACACTGTATCAATCGCAGGGTTCTACTTTCACTTTGATCCACAGCCTAAGGCATTCAACCCTAAAGGGGTGTTAAGGTGAACAACTGAACTGCTTCCCCAGGCTCACTTCATTTGAAAGAAATGCAGTCCAAGCTGTCTGAGAGGATTCTGAAGTGCACATCACAGCACAGTGAGCAGACAAACACCTCATCCAAACTAAAATGAATGTACACACCATCTCCTGCAAAAAGGATGTTCAAACTACATGGTTCCCGTTTAATTTCAGGTGCATTACAGCACCATCTAGAGGACACCCATCCCCTGTAAGAAACAGTAAATTTCAATATTGAATGTATTTTAAATCATTATTTCAATAAACAACAGGTGGTGGATGCTTACCCTCAGAAACTCTGCATGGAGAAGGTTCTTGAGCACTTGATTAAATCTTTTCTTCTGAGCATTTTCTTCAAGTACTTTCTCTAAGAAGATGCGAATCTCACTAATCTGTGTATTTGCTGGGAGTAGGTTTATTGCCTGGAACCAAGTTAGAAAAAGTTAAAAAGGAATAGAGACCAAAATAGAATAGAAATTGACACATTTAGATTGACACATTCCATTCACTTGCCTACTCCAGTGCCTTCTGTAGTCTCCTGCCAACAGCACAGACTGAGTACTTACAGGTCTGACTTACCTTAGTGGTATCCAGTTTGCTGTGGTGCAGTTCCAAAACCTGCAGAGCAGCCTGCAGATTGGCTTGAGGCTCCAGCACCTCCATCTTGATGGGTCCCAGGCAATGAACACTGGGTGGGGAGAGATACATCCGCAGCAGGGACAGATACACCTGTAGCACACACGAGGGAAGTTCTAAAACATGCTGCAACCACGGCTGACATTGCTGGTAAAACCCAGCAATGGTACCAAGTTATACCCATGCCATCCAAAATTCTGCACTGCTCATTTAAACAGCTCTTAACATAGGCTCAAATCCAATAATACAGTAACATTCTCAACAAAAAACACCCCATGATCATCTAGGAATTCCTAAATTCCAAGAGATTATACATAGGTTCCCATACACTACACAAACCCTGAAAAAGTCTATACAGAGCAAGAACTTTCAAGTCTTGAACAATGTATGAATAGCCTTCTACTTCCTTACTGAACAAGACACCACTTACATCTTTGTTGCCATCTTTGTTTCTGTCATAATGTTTATGGCAGTAGCTAGAAGAATCAACAGAGAAGAATTAAGACAAATACAGAAACAGTTACAGGACCCAAAGAATCAGTTTACAGAAATTAACATTTAACTACTACTGAAGTCATCCAAGTTAAGTGACTTTACATCTGATTCAGATCAATTCATCAAACTCCACAGCAGGATTAGACCATTTACTCTGCATCACAATACTGAGAGAAGCAAAGTTTTGTGCAAGTCTCCCACTTCCAATCAACTTAAAAAGCCTTAATGCAGAAGCCAAATTGAATTTAGCTGTGTAAGGAAAAGGAAGAGAAAAAGATATCCCCAATCAACATACCACAGCATAAAAACCTATGCGTATATATGTCTAATTATTGTACCTGAATCACAAAAAGAAGCTGTTCATTAGTGTACACTGCATACCAGGGATGAATGCCCCCTAACAAGCATTTGCTGAAAATAGCTTTAAAAGCAACTATGTTGAACAGGTCCCAGTGTTCAGATATACCTGCCAGTGCTGGGTAATTCTATTTTTACCTGAGTATTTCTGATTCACTCAGGAGGTTCCCTGGCACAAAACACATAGAAAAATGCTGTATCTTCACTAACGAGGATTCTTTTTAATGTGGGCTAGTGAACATCTCTCCAAGCAGAAAGGAAGCTAAACAACACACAAGATCACAGACTAAGGACAGGTGTAAAGTAGTAACTCATTGATGATGGTCATATTGCTCTAAAGCTCAACGACAGAAGAGCATGAAAAAGCAAACCTCAAGGGGACAGCAGCAGAATCTGTAATAAAGAGACACCCAGAAGAGCTTCAAGGTCAATAAAACGTGAAAACACAGAAGATCCTGAAGGCTTACTAGGTTCATGCTCCACATATAGCAACATTTCACTACACATCCTACCCACACAGCAGTCAGCAAATTAAGTCTTGCAAAAATGCAAAAAATATAAAGAAATCCTTACTTTTCAGCCATGTTGGTGTCCTTCAAAATATGAACGTAAATAAACAGAGCTTGCTCATGCTTCCCCATTCGACCCAAGAGCAGAGCACGTTCTTCTAGGAGACCTAGTGATAGCATGAAGGATTAAATCAACAGCTACACAGAGAAATGACAAAATTAGTGACCAGACTAACCAAAGGAAGCATTAATCTGTGCTCAGGCTACAGTATAAGTTACACTGACATTGTAAGTCTACATTTCACACTAGTCTCAGAAACCTTATATGAATTCTTAAGTCACCTTAAGAAACAACAACCTTCAGATCTATTGAGCAATTCAGTCATTACGAAGTTAGGCTAAATAGCTGGGAGATGCCACAAGGTCCTAGGTCAACAGTTAGAGGAATCCTGCAGAAACTGCTAAACCCAATTGTGCCAGCAAAACCAGAGTTGGTATACACACCAGTGGCCTACAACTACAGATAGTCATCTTCTCTATTTCTAGTTACCATGATTCTATGATAAGTGAGGAAGTTTTGCTGTACAATGCAATAAGCTAGGGTTTAGTTAACCTATGGAAACAGAACTCACCATCAAAGGGGAAGTCACTAATAAGTCGACTAGGTTCATACCAGCTAGACTTCTCCAGAAAAAGAAGCAGCTTTTTCCGGTAATCCCCCAAGTCTCCTCCTTCTTCCCCAGCAGGCACTGGAGCTCTATCTATATGAAAGAAAACAACATCAGCTAAATTATTACAACTATCTCACTACACTAGTCTGTACTAGAAGATAAATCATTATGAAGAGGAACTAAATGGTGATAGAACTATTACATGGGTTGGGGCTGTCATGTACCTGCCAAACTAACTTCAGCTCCTGAAAACACATCATGTGGGTGGTTAAAGCAACACTCAAGTTATTCAAAACCCTTCCCTACCCTTAACATGCAGAAGTCAGGGAGCAGTAGCTGCCATATGACTTAATTATGAACAAAGTTTTCCTTGGTCCCTTAAAAGATCTCTTGAGAGGCAATTAACTAGACTGTCCTACAAACCCACAACTTCCATTTTCCAGTTCCCTCCATCACTTAGGTATCTTATGCTGGATCTCAACAGGGAAGGATTACAACATGGAATATGAAGGCTCCCTTGTGCTCTCTCATACTCCTGGTCCTCCCACCAGAAAAAGCCATACCTGCAGGGAAAGAACTGAGATATTCTTTCATTAAGCCCTGCACTTTCTCACAGTACAGCTGGATCAGACAGTTGTGGAAGTCTGCACCAGTTTCTTCCCAGACATGAATGATGTGTTCCTGTAAATACAAGTTAAGGCTCAGCTGTAGACACATCCTCTGGCAAGTAATTTTTTATAAGGAACAGTTCTATGCTTCCCTTTACCAAGCTTGACTTCAGGATTTCGGGTATTATAATTATGTTTTCTTCACCCAACAGGCTCCAGCTCCTGGAGAACTAAGATCTTACACATAACATTTTTTACTGAAGGTAAAATGCACTAGTGGAGATTGAATTCTTACCAGGTAAGGAATAGTCAAGCTTTTAAAATTTTCTATCAAGAAACTGAGCACTTTGTCTCGTGGCAAAGCTTCCACTTCAGGGAGGTCTTCTGTAAATATCTGTTAAATAAAATTTTATTCAGATTGGTGATTTTCCTCTTTTAGTGCCATAGTATATTTTTCTCTGAGGCACTGAAGCCCAGCATATGTGTCTAAAGAGTAAGCACACAAAGTATAAAAAAAAATCTGAGCAGCTTATTCAGGCACTGAGAAGCTATTCCACATCTGAAAAGACTAATAAACATCCCCACTTCTGCCCTAGTGAACACTCCTCTCTTACAGAGCTCAACACCTCCCAAATACAGGGAGTCAATTTTATAGGCAAATCAACACTTGACATTTAAATACTCAGTTTTAGGCTCTTGTGCAAAAGTGTGCCATCAATAACATGAAATGTTCTATCAAAGGTTCCTAGCTATTTATTATAATATAAGGTCTTCCAAGAATGGAAAAGCATAAGAAAGTGCAAGATTGACATGCTGTATCTACTGCTAACATTAGTACAGTACTGAACACAGAAAATACAAATTATGTATTTTAATGGATTTAGCATTAATCAGCTTCTTACAATGAGTTATCCCAATTCCATATACTGCACTAAGAATGTCAACAACAAGGTACCTCTTTCAACCACACTTACCTTCAGTCCATCTTCAGGAAAATCTCTCAGCACCCAGACAGAGTAGGAAAATACCAAGTGCAAGTTCTCTGTGCCTGGAATACAAAAAGCAGCAGTGGTCAATGTTAAAATCCTAAATATCTATCTATTCACAACACAAGCAGATGCTTTCAGAGCCAGCAAAGCTTAATTTATATGAAGAATCCAGTTGTTGCTCAAGTAAAGAAAATCACTCAATCCAAAGCTACAACTTCATTGTTTCACAAATATGATTTTAAACAGAAACAAAAATTAACTCAAATACTAAGTGTCACCAAATGTAAAGAATTCAGCCCAAAACCAAGACTGGTTGCCTTAATCACATTCCAAAAGTCTTCCCTTTCAACTTGTTTTTATTAGGGTAGAGAGGCAGTGAACTTTTCACTTATGTAACTTCCTTCAGTCCATTTCCAGCCTGTCAGCCTAATGACTTCTACAGAAAATGGTCAAATACTTTATAACAAGTAGTAAAGCGTAATAGTACAAGTAACTGGCATAGAAACTACATGACAGGTAACAGCATCTCAGCTTTTAGCAAAAGTTAGGACTTGCCCCTTTAAAAAGAATACTATAGTTTGGACAATTTCATTCACAACACTAATAAAAACATGTTAGGAAAATATCACTTTCCCCTCATCCTCCTGCTCAGAGTCATTGAGGCATTCGTTGCCTGAACAATAAAACACAACTATACAAGAAACAGAAACTTAAAGCAACCCTATAAAAAGGCAGTCATTGTTTGCTTTTCTCCATCCCACAATATTTAAAACAAGCAGCATCTTCATATTAGCAGAATTTAAAAAGTAAATTTTAAAAATGCAGATGATGTGCACTGTGAAGTAAAACAATAGCTCCCAGAAGAGCCAATCTCAAAGTTTCAGTAACAAAAGTGTGACTTGGTAAATGGCAATAAACTTGTTGGTCTGTATTTTGCTGAACTCCATTAACTTCCTGAATTTACAGGGCATGCTAGCCTCACAGAAAATTTAAAAAAAGACAGGACAAGTCATGGAAGAAAGTTCTCATGCAAAACAGAGAGTCTAACTCCTTATAAAGAAGTGTGACTTTAATCAGAATAATGATAAAAATACAGAATAATGACAAAAAACTGATCAAGCTGCCTTTGCTGAAACACCAAGCAAATCAAACACAAAATTAAAACCTACTCAAAACAGTGAAAATGTCAGGAGGAGCTCATTAAATAACTACCAAAGCTTATTGATCAGTATATTAAAAGGAAAACACCACACTGCACCACGAAACAGAAGTGGCTCCCTCCGCACATAACATTCATCTGCATGGGGATTCCCACAGGCCACAGGAAGGGAATTTCTACACTTCCTCAGCAACAAATCCTTAATTTAAACATGAGATATAATAGGAAAAGGTTCTGCATAATACTATTTTAAAAGATAAAAGCATAAGGCAACACAGAAAACTATCTACCACCCCAGTAAATATATAATTCTCCTGTGCACTGGTAAAGCATATTGTTGATGGCCAATCACACAATATTTGCTTTGATGCAATAAACAAGTGCTTACTCCATTGACATAAGACAAGTAATAAATATCCATCAGTAATACATACTTGATGACTTAAAAGACCATAGCTACAAGCCTGGAGGAATTTGTAATTACTTGAGAACTACCTAAGAATATTTCATTAAATGCCCAGAAATTGATAGAAAAGAGTAGACTAAAGAAGACTTTCTACTTCACTCAGAATGATTTTTCTACTTCACTCTTCATCACTGGAAGAAAATTAAAATTACTATGGCCCCTTTTCTCCCAGTGGATGTTTTAATCAGAAATAAGCAATATTTTCCAATAAGATATTTAAGTTTCAACAAAACTTGAATCCTTTGAGCTAATATTTGAAGGTTGCATTATGCAAGAAACCAAACAAGATAACAACATAACTCTTTCAGCTTGATAGCCTCCAGAAAGCTGCCAAACAGTAGAATAACCACTAAGCCAAACAAGAATAAAAACCTCACAGAAATACTGCTCTTCTTCACACTCACCCAAATGCTGCAAATATTGCACTGTCCTCTCATGACCCTTCAAAGGCGAGTTGGCTTTCTTTGACTGATCCACCAGTACCTGTAACGCTTCCAAAAGAAAAGAATTCCTTTGTAAATGCAAGTTCCAATATGAACCACAAAAAAGTGCATTTTTCCTGTTATGCTACTGAAGACAAAACAAAGTTTTGTTTTGAAAATACAGACCAAATTGTAACAGGAACAAAGACAGATTTAATCACTAGATAGCGATTAAACAGCCTCTTCAGAATACTGCCTGCTCACTGAAGTCAAAACACAATACAAAGAACACATGCTTCTAGTCCTTCTCCTCTCCCAACCTCATAATTACCTTTCTCATGCAGACCTTTTTTCTCATACAGTATTATCAGCTCACTATACTTGTGTGCCTTCTTTAGTACATGCTCACTCTCCTCAATATGGCAGTGATTGTTCTCCAGACGTAGCAGTGGTGCCACCAGTGCTACATTTGTCTGCAAGAAAAGAGGGAGCTCTTAAACTTCATTGGAAGTGCATTTTCTAAGTGTACAGTACAAAACACAAGCTGGAAGTGGGGGCACGGGAGGAAGGAAGCCTCACAGCACAAGAAAAATAAGAAATGACAGTTTAATATCTCACAGTAAAGTCCATGTTAACTTTCATAATTTTGAGGACAGAAAGAAAACAACACATCAAAGCTACTCCCCTTCAACAACAGAGGTCAGGCTTTGAAAAACATCAAAACACCCAAGATCATACTTTCCTGCATTTAACAGTATAAGGCAATAAAATACATTAGACCTTCAAAATACACAGCCACAGCCACTTTCTTTTGACAGAGGCAGCAACCAGGAACAGACACATCTGCCTCATTCCCTGAAACTGCTTCCTGACCAGTGATGAAACTAGTTAATGCTCAGATTTTACATATTATTTTTAGATCAAAGACAGAAAGTTGTGAGAGCATTTCTGAAGTAGCTCCTTATCCTCCTTCTTAAATGTTTCAGTCCGAAATTCCATCAGAGCTTGTGTGGCAAAGCCTCTAGGTCAGACAGAAACTCACGTGCAGGTAACACTTTAACAGGGTGGTATCAATGATTTGTAGCAGCTTCTTTTTGGATTTGATCGTGGGTGTTCCTTCCATGAGGGGTGAGGTACTGGACTGATGATCAGAATCATTTAGCTTCTTCACTAACTGACTCCTTTTCTGCAGGACATCAAATAAAATTTTAACAGGAAATGGCCATGGATTTCTACATCTCACCTCAGCATATATATAACCCACCAACTACAAAGACTAAATTAAGCCAATTTAATAACTTGTTTTAATCAACTGTTTCCCAAAAAGTTTTATTGTCACTAACTATTCAATACAAACAACCATATTCAGGTGTATATATTTGTTTTGCACATTTATAGTTTTGCAAGATGTCCAGAGTCTTGAGAAATTTTGTCAGAAGGAAATTCTGTTAACCTGAACAGACATTTTAGAGAAGTCAGGAAACATTTGGAAAACAATTTAGATTTTGCACTACTAGGTATAAAACCTGTCCTCCTTCAGGCACAAGCTTCCTTTTACTCTACTACAATTCAGGTTCCAGTTATGACAAAATAAAGAGGGCAGGAACTTACAAGGTCCATTAATTCCCATTCCACCTTTTACTGCATGCCCTCAACCTATCTCCTGGACAGAGTGCCCTTAATAATAATCATTGAACAAAAACAAAAAAATTAAGTGCTCAAGTCCTCTTCAGAAGGATACTAGAAATAAAACACTGGAGTCGTAGTCAGATCCACTCCATAAGGAAATTTTGTCCAATCACATGTGATGTTTTCCACGTATCTGTGGGATATCTCATGTGTTCCACTTCCCCTGCTCACTCAGGAGCTGCTGCCGTATTTTCCGGCCATGAAGACAGCCCATTAAGGCTAGCATGACAGAGCTGGACTAGGTGTACTGCTTCCAGCACATCAAAGTTAACAAAGCATGCTAGAACTGAATAACCCTGCTCTAAAACCAGGTAGAGGAGCACTCACTTGAGTTAGGTAGTCTATCAGAGCTAAATGTGCCTTCTCCAGCTCTGCCCCAGAGAGCCCTGGCAGGGGGTTGGGATACTGTAGCTGTTTCCTGTAATCTGTGGGCAGGAGGTCAGGATACAGACCCATCACATGAGTGGGATCTATGCAAAAAATAACTGGTATTAGTAACCATTCATATTTTTGCAAACTTAGAGCAAGCTTATCTTTCTTTTTTTATCTTAGAGCAGTCTGCAGTCTACTTGTACATCCACAAGGTTCTAGAGCCTAAATAAAATTTGCTCATTACAGAGAAGAAGCTAAAACAACACTAAAGAAGCAAGAGCAAAACATGTTTCAGAGTCCAAGCACAGGAACTTCCAACCTGTGCACTTGGCACACTTGGAGGACAAGCCATTATTACAACCTTACTGCTCTTCTTGCAGATTCCTAGCATTAACCTCTCTGACAGTAAGACAGGATTTCTAGGAACAACCAATGTTTTAAGAGATTTACTGCACTTTTGAAACACGAACTAAATAGTACCATCTGTAACTGACACACACCTGTTTTCACAGAGTTTAAGCAAATTCAAAATTACTATCCTCTAATTCAAGCTCAAATCTTGAGCTCTCAGCCTTTGTCTTTCACTGTAGTTTTCCAAAGTAAATATTATGTAAGTGTCATGAAAATAAGCTATAGGTTTAAATGCACATGAGAATTCTGTCACCAATAAAAATAATCTCAGTCTTAAGCACTATTCTCTGGTACAATTCAGTCTTCAAGCATTCTTCCAATAGCCCTAGTATGACCTAGTATCAGAGACTGCTGAGACTTCCAAAAGCACAGTAAAGCTTCCTGTCTTCAGCATCTTGGCTAAACCAAGGGTTAAGGGTCCTCATCTGAGTCCAATGATTTTGCAAATCTACAGATATTGCTTATTTTTCATTCCAAGCTACAAGTAGGCTTTTAGCAGCTGCTGAAACATTCAACTTCAAAGGGTCTGTGCACATGCTGTGCATGCTTTAAATACCCTAGAATACAAAGATATTCTGTAAAAAGGACAAACTCCAGATTTAACTTAATCTACTAAGTGTAGTTTATTAAGTATTTAGTTGTACTTAATTATATAGTTAATTAAGTAATTAAGTAATTAATCACCAGCTCCACCAAAAAATAACTAAATAGCTGCCCAGGCTATTTGCTGTTCACAGGGGACTGATCTGCACAAGACAGCACTGTTTTGAACTAAAACAAAACAGAAAACAAACAAAAAAACCCCATAAAATAGCCCATGAGCTTGACTTCATTCCTCCTAACTTAAGTGATTCAATGCCAACCCAAGCATTTACCTGTACCAAGCTTGGCAAAAACTTGCATGGATTCATCAAAACGCTTCTGGCAGAAAAGGTTGAAGGCAAAGAGGTTCTTTATGTGGTGAATTTGTTGTCGCTTTTCACTATCTGAATCATCTTTCATTTCCTGCATGCAAATTAACAAACATTAAAACTCTCGTGCCTCATACAGGAGAGAGAAACACCCTATAGAGAATTAACAGGAGCATTATCCTGTGCAGAAAGGAAGAAAAAGGATAATCTCTCAAAGTGAACACTGATGGTGCCTGTCTATGTTTATTGTGTCACTAAGATAACCTGCAAGGTCTGAAAGCTACCTCTGGTTACCTCTATACCTGCTCCATCGTTTGCCTTTTAAAATTTTTTTTCAAGTCATCAATTCAAAATGCAATTAATTAAGGGGAGTTTCCAGAAACAAAAAAATCCTAACACAGTAAGAGCAGTATAATTAAAAATACTGCATCAGCATCTCTAACAAATTATTGTTTCAGGAGTAATACTACCCAAAAAAAGTCACGTGACAAAACTCACAACTCCAAAATACACTGTCTGAAGCTGTCTGAAGACTATGAAGTCCAAATGATTTCAAATTCTAAACCAATTAACCAAGTAAACAGCTAAGAGAAATAATCTTTCATATACAAGATGATTTCTCAAAATCTACACCACAACAGATCAATATGGAATAAAGGCAGCACAAAACTAAAACTTCAGTTTAAAAAGTCTAGAGTTTATCAGTTTGTGCAAAGTGGACAGTTGGGAGGTTATACTGACTGATTAGTGGACTCAGTACAGTTAAGCAGATGGCAAACACCCCTTTGTGTACTTTTGCACAATTGCATCCACTGCAAACTCAAGTTTTTGAGTACTTACTGCCAACTGCAAAGCCAACTCAAACTGTTTGTCCTGCAGAAGCTGCTGGATCTGTGTGGCTATGGACACCGGTATGAGCCTCCAAACAAAGTGATTACTTGCCACATATATAATGTTTGTGCTGTAAACAAAACAAAAAATGTCAATTGTTATGTTTCAGTGCTCAGAAAGCAGAAGAATACAAATCCAATAATACAAACATGGATCAATCCAAGAGCAACTGGAGCATTATCACAAAGCATAAAGAAGACTGTATCTCCAGCGTCACAAATTCTTAAAGACCCTCTACTCTATCCTTTCCTCCTCAAGGTATGGCCTCCACCAATCTCCATAAAAACCCAACAGATTGTTTCAGTGCTACATCTTAAGGTGAGAGTCAGAAAAGCTGCTCTTCTCCCAGTTTTTCAGTGTGTTACCTACAGCCAGCCAGCCTGACAACAGTGATAGTTATATCAATACCCTCCAGAGGTGATGAAGCGTGGCCTCTGCAGCTCGATGCTCTGCACCAGCAGCCGGGGTTCAAAAGTGCGGATCTCCACGTACCTTGGCAGAACAGCAATGATGTAGGGAGGCTGGTGCTCTGTTCGTGAAACAAGCGAAACATTTAAGTTGATTACTTTCAAGCATCCTTGAAACAAGCTATGACTTAAGGCTTCTCTTCAATTTTTCATCCCCCTGAAATGCGCCCCTTTTACATATTCAAAACAAAATTCAGTGCCTGACACTGACAGCAATTTGCTAACTTAATAGACTACTACCAAGCCTTTTGCTCGTCCTTCACCATAAGGAAATTCTGAGGAACTCAGATCTACAGTGCTTTAACACACTACCTTCCATTTCATATCTTGTCCCTGTATAAAAGATATGGAATACACCTACTCTATGAGGAGAGAGGCCCACAGATCACAAGCAAAGAAGGTTAAGAAACAAAAACAAACGCATGAAATCTTCCCCAGAGTACAACTTAGAATACTGTAGAAACTGACACACTCCAAATCCAGCTGGTTTCAAAATGCTGAGAACATAATGACTTTATCACATACACAAGAATAAAGAAGTAAATTTAAACAAAACCAAAAACAAACTGCTACTTCTCACCCATGGCTATAGGAATATCTGTCCAATTCAAGGCACATTTCTGAGTACAGACCCCTTCTTCATTAAGCACAACTGTTAGATCATCTTGGCCAACTGCAACTTTTCCATCTGCTACAGGAGCTACCAATGGTTCCAGCTGCTTCCCTGTGGGAAACAGTTCTTTGATGGATCCTTTTCCATCCACCTAGGATAATAAAGAACATTAAAAAAAAAAGTATTTTGTACAATAACCTTTTCTTCAAAGCTACATAAGACTAAATCAAAAGCCCCTAGAGGGATTTTGCAGCCCAGGCTAATCACTAACAGGACAAGTGCAAATTTAAAGAGTTTCTGCATATCATAATTCATCCTGCTTATACATCATTCTGAAATAAAAAATTATTACTTTTATGTCTGAGGTGATGATAGTAGCTGAGCACATCATTCACACCAGTTTATCAAGTGCATTATAGCACAGCAGCAAAGTCAGCTCAAGTGTCCAAACCCTTCATTTAGGCCAAAACCTTTAACACTGTTTTATTCTGGCATGAGGGAGCACTGCCACATAAAAAAACCCAACTAACTAAAAGCCTAGAAACCTGCCTAGCCATTTTCCCCTGCCCTAACCACTCATTATTTTGCCCACATGTTATAGTGGGAACTGAACTCACACAAAAAATTCATGAGCTGATATAACAACCAAAACAGAGAATCTTTCTTTAACTTCAGCCACATATTCCTGCTGCTTCCCTTGCATTACAGCTCAAGCATTTGATAAATCAACAGCTAGTCACCAGAAAACACCACCATAAAAACACATGTATTTTTCCTGCCTATTTAGTGAAATGAAGCTATTCAAGGACAGATTAGTTGAGCACTAAAGCCAATCCACAGTAAACACTTGGACAGTTGGTCTCCACTCTGGCTGCTTGAGCAGCTACACTATCTACTATCCTATCACTAGAATGGCAGGAATCAACATCTAGGAGAGCACTGCAGAAAGGCACCCCTTCTTTTGTGAGCAGCATCAGTTTCAACTGACTGTAAAAATTATCTGTGGTTTTCCTTTTGACTACAGATCAGTGTTGCCAACCATGTACATGTGTGGTGCACCTCATCTTCATCCTATTTTCCTCTAATATCTCCAGAAGCCAATTGTAAAGGCAGAAAAAAGAATAAACTATAGCTGCAAATGAAGTCTAAGTGGAAATGATAATATTAAATTAGCAGTAAGTTCAGAGGCTTTTAAACAATTACAGTTTGGCTAGAAAATTAAAAATGAAAGAATGGGTAAGCTTTATTGTATGCCAGATGAGTTATTCTTGGTCTCTTTGTCCTTTTAGAGCTAATCTCATTTCCTAATACATTAAATAAAATGCAAACTGAGCTTACACAGACTGTTGCCAAAACAAAATGTATCTTCTCCAATTCCTTTTTTCTGTAAGGGCTCCAAACACTGGTCTCAACAGCGACAAACAGAGAAGATCACTTCCTAACAAATATCCATTTAAAAGGACAGGCTTAGAATGCCCTTTCCAAAGCCACAAATAGCAGAAGTACCAGATGCTGTTTCTCATAAACCTGTTAGCTAAATTCCTGAGCGCAGGAGTAGCCTCCATGGTGTCTGCTGCTACCCAAATCTTCTTAAAACACTGTTACACAGCCCCGTCTTACCCGTATCAGGTAATAGTCCCTCTTGAAGCCTACACAGATGGAGTTTTCACACCAGGCCATAGACTTGGGTACATCAGGTACACTGAAGTCCCCCTGAGGAAAAAGGTTAAACTGGTGGTTATGAATGAAAAACAAAAGTCAAATCTGGCAACACAGAGTATAACAGGCTGCTCTCTTGTCGACACCATATTCCCCACCACCTGTGCCCAGCACCTACTGCTCAAGGAATGGCAGTACTCAGCAAAAAGGCTAGACTCATGCACAGTGAAGAGGTGTGCTCTGAGTTAACTGATAATTTTTAGTAGAAAATTTTCTAGTAGAGCATCGTAGCTGAAAAAGCCTCTGTGCATTTCAATTAGTTATTTTTTCTCATTCCAGTATTCACAACTGCAGCTCTCTACACTTGTCAGAAACTATCTTCTGACTTAGTGACATGCTTGAAAAACTTAGAGTAGAAGTGCACCCACTTCCATAATGTTTTTGCAAGGTATGCATGCTCATACATTTCATTGACTTAAAAGTCAAGTACTTAAATTTTGTCTACTACAACCAGAACATTAAAATATAGGACACAGCCCTTACTTTAACTTATGAAACTGTATTAATGCCATTAACTGTGATTTCAAACATGTGTTTTCACTTCTGTCTACTGTTTCACTGTTAAATCTCCGCAGAACCAACCATCAATGTTCTGAAAGTCAGCAGTGCTTCTGAGTAACAGGGACTGCATGGCAAGCAGCGAAGAGCAATGACCCTCCCTGCTGAGAGGTCCTGGCTACAGAAAGAACACAACTCACCTGGAGTTCATGGAACTCTCTGTCCTTCCAGAAATAAAGCTGGAGCTTCTTACGCACTGCCACACACATCCTCAGCACCTCTTCCCCTGTATCTGATTGCTGTGAAAATAGACAGATCTAACTCAAAGACACTCACAGAAAGGCAAGTAAGGTAAGACAAGGCCAAAAGAAGCCTCTGCTAGAAGCAAAGCAGCCCACTGAAGAGCAACTTTGTTCATCCATGCCAGAAGAGCACTCCCTAAAAAAGGAAGCATAGGAGGGGGAGGAAGGAGGCGGGGGAGGTGGCAGGATATTTAAAAACAAACTTTGACAGGGATTGTGACATCAAGGAAATCCAAAAAAACTAAGAGAACACAAAAGGCATACACACACACAAATAGAAGATAAGTAGAGAGCTATCAGTCCAACCCTGAAACTAGGATAAATAGCTGCAACTCTATGCAGTATAGGAGAGGTGAGGAAATGGAACAACACAAAGAATGTTATACTAACAGATAAAACTATTAATAATCTAATACTCTGACCTGTTGGAAAAGTTTCTTGACAAGAAATACTAAGAAAGCTAAGTGCCTGGACACACAAACAACAAGCTACTTTGCAATGACCAGATGTAAAGGTGCTTTGAAAGACAATCATTTTCATGTCTAGAAAACTCCAAGTACTTCCTAGAAAATATTTAATACTAAGCTCCCATGGGGCAAAAAGACAAAAAATGATGAAGAGCACTAAACCATCTCTTCTGATTATGAAAAATGTGTCGGAACAATACACGCAGGCTGATAGAAATTACTCACTTAATGAACCACAGCATATGAACAGAGGACTGCTACACCTTACAGAACCATTTTAGGGCTTGAATCTACTACAACTGCTCTAGGACTCCTTGGGCCAATAAAGAGAAACAAAAATGTAAAAAAACCCAGTGATAGAATTGCTTGCAGAAAGAAACCACAACGAGCTAGTACACTGGCAATGCAAGGAAAGGAAATGGCTTTCATATTAAGAGGACCTTTCAAAAAAGAAGAGTCAAAGTTAGTACAGGACAAAAATGCTTTGAAGTCTTGTATCAAAAGTTCTTTTTCAAAAGCTACAATCACAACAGGCATAGGAAAATACCTTGTAAAGCAGCGTAAGAAAAATAATTTAAAACTGCTGCCTTAAGCAAATCCAGTAGGTACTAATTTTAAAAAGCATTAGTACCCAAGAAATTTTCATCTAACACAAAATAACAAACCTAATCCATACAGCAATATGAAGAAGGAATCCTTATTATAAACAGTAAGGACATCTGTGCAGCTGTATTCCTCCCCTTACCTGGAGATCACAAGTGAAGAGAGATGCACCTTTTGCCTTTGAAATTGTGGTGATTTGTTGAAATGTCAACAGGTCATGGACGTAAATGTTATTTTCTGTTTTAAACAAAATTCCAATTATTATTTAATATTTAATACACGTAGAGTCATTGCTAATTCAAACAAGTTACTGTATTTTATGTTTATATAAAAAAGAACTTGTGAAACTAAGAGCGGCAAGAAAGGAAAAGAAGTGTTTTCCCAAAAGTTGAAAAATGCTAAGGCAAATGCAATACAAATACAATAAATGCAGAAAAGAAGACGAACACCAGCACTGGTAAAACTACACCAAGGTACTGCTAACCAAGCAGGGGAAGGCAGAGTAGAAGGGACAGCAAGCAGGCCAGAACAGAGCAAGCTCAAGATCGAAGATTGCATGAACAAAGATAATTCTGAATTGGCTCCTGAAATTAGTGGAAAATGAACAGCTGAAAATGTAGGGTACTGTTTTTGTATGCACAAGGATGCAAGCAGCAGAAATCTACAAATACTGGAGCTGGAAGAGTTGGGACTTGGAGATCATAAAGAAACAAGTAGTAATATAAGCAAAAAAAGACATTAGAAGATGCTAACTTAAAGAAAGCCAGAACAAAGCAAACTTAAATCTTCCACAAGACACTAAAAGATCACATCTGCATATAAAGTGAATTTGATGCAAGACATCAATGGTAAGTTTGATACATGCAGCAAGTTTTAGTGCCTATCACACAGGGCACACACATAAACATGCATGCAAATACATGTACATACAGGGGCCAACACAAATGGTGTTTTACACAGACTCTTTAGATCATGCATGTACTTCTTCATTCCTAATCACAAATCAGCATTAATGCTTTGTTCTCCCAGCTGGCAAAGCTGCTTCTCAATCTATGCTGCTCAATGCTTCCTCTGCAAAATGCAAAAGCTACGTTCTACACAATGACTTCTCAACAACCAGACTACTATGCTGGTGTGTGGAAAGGGTGCCACATTCAGACAAGTAACTGCATCTAGCAGAACTCATTAAATATAAAACACTTTTCTTCACTTACCTAATAGACTGACCAAAATTTTAAATTGAGAAACAACATGGATCTGAAAAGGAGAATGCTGTTAGTGACTCCGTTCATAAACTAAAACTCTCAACAAGGTTTGATTATAGATAGTCTAAGAAAATCTCAATATAATGGGAACAGCAAGGCAGTTTTCCATGCACAATCTTCCTTCAGCTATTTCAACTCTTTTCAGTTACACTGAAAAAGGTTTTCAGTGTAACTTTTCACAAGCTAGCACATAGCATTTGCAACCTAAGCTTGTAGAAAAAGCTCTAACATTGGTATGTTACTAGTACAGAAATACTTCTAAAGCATACACAGAGTGTTGCATCCTGAAAGAGGATCCATAATCTTTAAGGTGCTTTTCCTGGAATCAATATAATCGAGCGCAAATTCTCAAAAAAAACGGCAGCAAGACTGGCAGTTACTTTATGTCTACATTTTATGTAAGTGGAATTACATTCACATTCCTATAGGATATCATCTGAGAGTCAAATAATACATTACGGTCTGTTGATGTATTACCATCATTTTTACAAATATTCTCAGTCAGAACAACCATCGCTAACAAAAGTCAAAAATAAACCTGTAAGTTCCAATTCTTTGGTTTCTGCTTTAGCAATCAAACTAATCTTATTCTACTATGGGAAGAGCGGGCAAAATCATCTGGCTGTTACACCTCTAAGAAAAGGTTTAGCTTTGGGAAATTTTTTTCGTTAAGCACAGAAGAGATTGCAGATGGACATTTGGTATTTCATTTATTGGCTGAAAACTGTCCCCACATCAAGAAGATGGTATTTCCTACCTGTTGAATCTTCTTTGAGAAGTTCTTGTTGGATTTCTCTAATGTCACTTCAAACCTGTTGCAACCTATCAGAAAGACAGACGAGGGTATGTAAACTGAGGTTGCTCATGACTGTGTGATTTACACTAAGTAAATTACAAATAATTATGAAAGCAAACTTGGCCACTTAACACTGGAAAAATGACACTTTAACATATCTGTGCTAACTTTTACATCATAGCTAAATGCATCAGAGGGTCTTTTACACAGTCAGGTGAAAATGTAAATTACACTTCTTGTACCCAGCTGAGGGCCTCAACAGTAGTTACACTTCTGCCTTGCCCAAGTTTTACATTACAAGCATTATATTTAAGTAATTTGAAACCCAGAGATACAAAGATACCCATAAAGATTTTATCAACACCACTCAAATATCAGTAACTTAAATTGCTAGGGCGCACATCACTGCAAAATAGACAAGGAATAAACACTACACCACAAGGGTTTAAAAGGAGTTTTAGGGAGAAAGACTTACAGACACTTTCTGATGACATAACCTCTCCTGGCATTGATGCAAAAAAGGGGGAGAAATTTACCATGTGAGATAAGACACTAGCAACTCAAGACTAGCATGTTCCAACTGGACAGACAACCTACAACTTTCAGAAAAATCAAGCTGAATTCAGTCTCTAGAATTCAAGTAGCTACAAATTAATATCTTTCCAAGAGCTGATGAACTTGGAAACTTACATTTGGTGTTTACTTTCCTGTGCCATGCTACAAAATATTACTGCATTCAAAAACATCAGTTTCTACATAATAGCAGGAAATGTGAAATACAAACGTATTTAGAGAAAATAGACTTTAACTAAATCAAAAACAGAATAGTTCTATTTGTGGCATTCCTAGAACAGACTATGAGCACTCAGGACTGTCAAAGAGGCAGGGAAAGAGTAAATACCTGACAAAACTAGTTAGTATTTATCCCTCCTCCCCATCCATGATGCTCATGGACCCACTGAATGTATTTGCTCTCTCACTAATCCAGTCATTAAAAGATAACACACATCAAAACTCTGGCAACTCGCACACTGCACTGCTTTCACACATATTTGTACATAATATTCATAAAAATTACAGTCACTTACTATAAATTTAAACAAAGAGAAACCTGAAATAAAACATACTTTACTTATGTGAAATTCTATATAGGAAAAAAATCAGCAATTAATCACACTTGTGTTAAAATGACTACAGCTCTAAAAGTGCAGGAAATAAAAATAACAATCAACCTTTTTTGTGCCATTCTTAAAATCAACTTACCTAAGTCTTTCTTGATCCTGTAAAGCAGAAGATGCCCTTGTTTCGTACCAACAAGGAGCCATTCCTCTACAAAGACAGGAGAAAAAGTCCAATTAGTTCAACAAATACTGCCCTTCACAGCTGTGCTGGTTTTTCCTGGAGTAGAGTTAATTTTCTTCACAGTACCTATTATGGGGCTATGTTACATTTATCAGAACACTTGGAAACTTGCTTCAAACACCAAAAAGAACTTTCTGTAGTGACTACACAGGTCTCCTATCATCTCTCCAGTGGGAGGGCACAGAAGTAGCTTTAACTGTCAGGAGAGGATAGCCAAAGAGCAGGCAGTAAAACAGAATAAACAGCCTGGCCATCACATTCCACTAGTCCATACAAAAATAAAGCAGCAAACCATTGCACCTTGTGTGTCATCGAAAGAGGCAATAAACTATTCTTCAGACATTATTATCTCTCAGAGAGGAACTGTGCTACATAACGGGAAGTACTGTCAGAAAGAAAAACAACAAGTTTACATGAGTTTGATTGTTAAGTTTTTTAAGTCTGGTTTTTAAAATGTCTCTCTGAAATAGTCAGCTATGCTTGGAAAGAGAGTGGCAGCTTTGCCTAGGTGACATTTGGATTGGTTGGACAACCAAGAATCATTCAAGATTTATAAAAGAGGGCCTTTATATACAAACTCTATGGCACAGTTTCAGACTCATCCTCTTTACAGCATTTACACCATACAAAAAGCATAAAATCTTTACAGGCTTATGAAATATGACAGAATTTCTTCCTCATTGAATATCATACAGGAAATCAGCATACAATATTTCCTTCTACATCTAGTACTTCCTCATCACCAAAGGAATTTGCATTTTAATAAAATCTTATTTCCTGGAAGACCTTTCTTCTACTATTTGGTAGAAACGTTGTAGAGACAGAGTTACACATCTTCTTTACAAAACCATACTGCTATAAGTCTGTATCTTTAGGCTTTTTTTCCTAGTTCAGCAAAATAAACGCTTTCAAAAAGAGAAGAATATAAAAGCTGCAATGCAGGAATAAACTACCTTCACATCCTCTCCAATACATAACTCTATCATAAACAATCCATGTATAACAGGAGTATTATCATTCAGGATATAATTTTTAAAACAATTAATCGGGGTCACGATTGCATAGTCTGTGGAGCTTTTTAAATTGCTGATTTTGCATGATGGTAGTACATCCGATGGCACCTGGTCACAGCTTTGAAAAGCCTTATCAAGCTTAATCATTAGGACAGGTGGTGCAGTCACCTGACCAAAATCTTGACCCTCAAGTATGCCCAAAAATATAACCCACAATTATGTATCACTAACACGTGCAAACGTATTCGAAATCTAAGACTTCAACACACCACTGGCCCTCCAAATTAAGTTTAAGTCACAAGACAGGGAATGCTTTTTTAGCAAGAAAGTAGGCAGCCCAGGGTTGCAGCCCCAGGAGTCCCGGCAGCCTCCCCCACAGCCGGGCTGCGGCCGGGCGGGCAGGGCAGGACAAGGCAGCGGGGCCCACCGGCGCTCCCAGGAGCGGAGCTCGGCACTGCCGGGACCCGGGGAGAGGCTCCCGCGCCCCGGCACGCCCGGCTCGGCCCGGGGGTTGGAGTTTGGGTCATTGTGTGGAGCTCTACTCTTGCCAAGGTTTTTTGTGATTCCCTCAAATGCAAAACATAACTAGAGGATATCAAACCAGAGGTGACTGTCANGCCCGGCACCGCCCCGATTGCCCCGGCACCGCCACGATTGTCCCGACACCGCCCCGCTTGCCCCGACACCGCCCCGCTTCTCCCGGCACCGCCCCGCTTCTCCCGGCACCGTCCCGATTGTCCCGGCACCGCCCCGATTGTCCCGGCACCGCCCCGCCCGCCGCGCTCAGCCCGCCCCGATTGTCCCTGCGGCGCCCCGCGGACTCCTCAAGGGCGCTGCCACTGTCCGGGGGCGTTCCACCAGGAGCGGCGCCCTGTCCCAAGCCCCAAAAACGGGGCTCCGCGCCGGCATCAAACAGCCCGCCCCGGGGGCTCGGGCGCGAACGGGAAACGCGGTTCGGCACGGCACAGAGGGGACCCTGGCATAGCCCTTGCGCATCTTCATACAGCCCGAAAAGGGGACAGGCTGTAGGAAACACTCGTCTTCCCAAAACGTCACTACAGGAGGTGTCCGGTTGCCACTGGCTACCATAAACCAGAGAAAGTAGGAAAGTCACACGGGATGCAAAAATTGACCTGCATAACCTGCGGCAACCAGATGAGAACAGCGAGGAAAGTATCTTGCAAGCACATGTCTATTTTTTGAGGGCGTAAGTTTTGCTTTAAGGAATTTATCCTGTGAACTTGGCCAGTGAATTTCAGTCTCCAGGAGGAAATCTTTCTTCTTATTTTGCCCCTTCCAGAATCGGCCACGGTTGCATTTATGTTTGTCACAGAGAGGTGCAACGTTCACAATCACTGACCTAGAAACTAAACTAACTAAACCAAACTCAAAAAGCACATGGCACTAAATTCTCCAAGCATCTTTACCAACAGAGACTACTTTTAGAAAACAGGGACTAAGGATGCCCTGTGCTGGAAGATCAAAGCACATGAATGGGAGAACAAGCATGGCATTCTTGCATCCAACTTCTTTCCTGCTCAGGAATGAACATTTTGTGCTAAAGCACAAAACTGTGCTAAGTCAGATCCCTCTTCACAGATAGCAAAACTGCAAATTTGCAAAGGTGTTATGGCTCAGGCATATAGCTGTCTTTTTAACCAAGGATTCCTACAAAAGGAAAAGGGACATGACACCAGTTAGTGAAAGGAAATGTTTCAGTAACACTGGGTAATAATGACTTCACATGTTTGTAGTCCAGAGAGCAAATGATTTGTGAAGCATTACCCTCTTCAGACTTTACAACGTAGCATACAACATAAAATGCCATATAAAGTGAACATGAGGATAAATAAAGCCCACAAGATGTAGGGACTCACACCCCTACATCTGCAGAATGAGATAAACATAACCTTCCCTAGGTCTTATGATCCTGACTCAGTCTGTGCCTATCAAGCCTCTTGCATTTCTTTACCAGGGCATGTGATCTCTTACTCAGTCTCTCCTTCAGAGCTCCTAACAGGGACATCTTGTCACCCTAATGAAAAACTGGTCAACATCATCTTCTTCACTATGTTTCCAGTTCTCTGTATGGTATATGCTACAGATATATGATACAATTCCAACAGCTACTTCTCACAAATAAACAAACAAATCCATACAGAACTAATCAGGAACAAGATCTCTAAAATACTCCTGTCAGACATTTACTTTTTCTTATTATAAACAGCTTCTTGAAGAACTCTTGCAGATCTCAGACCTAAGATCTTTTCTCCCTCCAGCTCACCAAGCCTTTAGAACAGTTTGCATGGTTTGTTTTTGAAAGAAGGGGTATAAATTTGAATTGTCTTCCCTAACTACATAATTAAAAGTAACAACCTGCAGGATTTCTGGTTTCAAGCACTCTAGCAAGCTAGCTCACTGAAGCTTTCCTCAGTTTTTCCAAGTCAGGGAGCCAACATGTCTTCAGGAGCAAGATCAGGTTTCAGAAGAGGCAAAGATCCCTAAGGACAGCCAACATACCTGACCAAACATGCTGCTGAGGGAGAGGCCACGTTGCTGCAGCCTGCAAACACAGCCTTTGCTCCTCACCCACATCTCATCCACTGCCATCTCTCCTGCAATGACAGTGCCATAGCCTGCACAATGCTGTGGGAGCTGGGCTCTCACACAGCTGCTCCCAAAGACTGCAGTCAAGTCTAGCCTACATGCCTGCTGTAGCCTAGGAATAGCAGATGCTACTTTCCAAAAATACAGAAACTCTGCTAAACAAGTGAAAAACCAAAAAGTGCTAACTAAGGGGTCAACAAGCTCCCTGAGAAGTAGGGACAACTTTAAATACTGCTGGAAGTGAGTAAAAGAATGGAAGGGTTGAAGGCTGCAAGGATTGCCTAAGACCCCTGTAGTCAGAGGCTGAAAGCACCACGTTGGCACTACATTTATTTTAGCATCTAAATTAATAATTGAAATATTAATACAATTAGGGAAACTGGTTGGTTATTTTACTTTTTTTTTCAGAAATTCATTATTTGCCCTAGCTCCATTAGCTTTTCAAATGACAGACTTCATTTTCAATCTTAAAAATAACTGTTGGAATAACTGCATTATATACACCATGGACTAAAGAGCTAAAATCAGGCAGCTTTGTGAAGGTGGTAACACTTCATGTGAGAGAAGAGGGAGTAAGAAACTGGAAGGACACAATGTGAGCCTTTCTACTCTTTGCCTAGCCTTTATTAAATAGTACATACAAACTTTTGTGCTTCCAGTAGAGAACATTTTTACCTATTTGTTTCAAAAAACCCAAACAACCCAAACCAATAGGATTTCTTTAAAAATGAAAACAAAACAAAAAAAATTAAATAGCAAGCTTTGTGTAGCTTTATTTCACAAAAATTTCCTCTCCTCAAAAGGACATGGAGGTAATTTTTTTTTTCATCTATATCAATTAAGCATAGCAAATTAGAAGTGTTTTCTAATTAAAGATTCTATCCATGGCCTGAAGAGGATGGCAGAAGAGCTCCAGCAACTCTTGCAGAAGCAGTGAGGTGCTATAACCACACCTTTTTTTCCTCTGCCCATCTGCCCTTCCCACAACACAGTTAGCAGAAGATGCTATGTCCTTGTGCCTCAGCTACTGTACTGTAAAGTGCCATGTTTCAGCTTGAATTGCTGATAAAGAGGAGCTACAGCTAAGCTACCAGACCTTACAGTGGAATGAATGAAGTACAGGCACATGTTCACTTCTGCTGACATAGCTATGAGAAGAACCAGAAAAGCTGATGCTCTACGCCGTTCCAGCAGCAGCCACATCTGCTTCCTAGATATCCAGCTGCTGCTTGCCTCCTAATCATCAGTTTTAAACGTTATGAACCCAAATTAGAGCTTTTGTCATACAGTCCACAACAGGTTTCCATGAGGAAGTTATTGCAACTTCAGCTGTTGCAGCCAAGCAAAAACCAGAACATTGTCCAAAAGCTCTTCTTCATTTCAAAAGGAGAAACAAAATGCAATTATACTGAACAGAAACCTGCAACTTTGACTGAAACACAGTGATCTCAGAGTACCTCTTGGCCACAGGGACCAGCTGGGACAGGAAAGCCCAGCATCAAATCACTTACATAGGAAGCAATTCTAAACAGACACTGGGAACAGAACTACCCCAGCGCTGTGGACTCCCCATAAATCCTCTTTCAAGTAAGGCAGGCAGTGCTCACACCCTGGAAAGCAATGCCATCTTCTCGTAGAGGAGTGCCAACTTCTTGGTGGGAGATGTTAGATGTAAAGGGAGAAGAGTTCTGCTGAAACATCCAGATAATATCTGCTTAACATGTAGTCAAGCACTTGTGGAGCACTGCAGGAGTGGTTCTGGTGATGTTTGCTTTTGTTGTTTTATTTGTTGGGGCATTTTTTTAAATTAAATCATGCAACACATGAAAGGTAGGGGCAAATCATTTTTCCAGGCATCCACCACATTGCCTGCAATGAGATGTGCCACAACAGTGAGTGTTAGCTCTAGGCAGCTGTTACCTACAGGTCAATGGCATTTAAAATAGAAAATCTTTCATACACAGTGTTATGAATAAAATTGCACTTGATTTTGTTAAAAACTCATATCACTGTAACTTTTCCAAATATTTCCTTTCTGGCATCTTCATTTTCTTCATCAACAGGAGTTTCTCTCCAAAACTCTTTCATGCATGTTGGACATATGACATACAACAGCAGCTGTTATCTACCAGAAAATGGGTCTGTTGTTTCTTCAGTGCTTATTTCTATCTGTCCCCACCCTCCCCCCAAAAAGGTACAGGCAGTTCACCTCTAAGTGTCAATTGTAACATCAAAATATAAACTCCTCAAGCAGACATTAGGAATTTTAGTTTCACAGATTAAATATTTGAAAAGTTACAGAAGGTGCTGGAATAGTACACATGTCAATTGCTTAAAAATCCAAACTTGCAGCAACTTTAAATTCAAATTTCCAAAAGGTTTATAGTGTCCTTGTGAACTTCTTCCACAGCAAGACACCCTCCATGACATTAAAGCATCAAACTTTCAAGGCTGAGATCAAGAGACAAATCAGCAGGATGCACTTGCTCCACCAAGCAACTTTAAAAGAGGTGTCTCCACTTCCAAGAGCAAAAAGCTACTCCTTCATTCCATTTTGGACCTTTCAAAGTGGGTAATCATTCTTTCCTAGAAAATAAAATACCCAATCTTGTAATTTTCCCCAGATTTACATTACTCAGAACATGCACATCCACAACAAACAGCACTCACATGCAACTTACATAGCAGATACACCACTTATTTTACAGCACATTTGTACTTTAAAAAGTTATGTTGTGGTTGTTCCCACTATCCTTCCCCTCTTGTAGTATTTTACTGTTGTGCTGACATGAGCAGAGTCCAGTTCTGATAAGCCAAGACCTTATCAACTGACTCATGACTCCCCTGGCATGTCAGAAGTCTAATTTGAACTGAAGATTTCTTTACTGACCTCATCTGAATCCAGAAGAGCTGGAAGAGCACTGCAGTGGGGGGAAAAAGAAATTAAAATAATTAGAGCACATACTAAGAGCATACTGACAACCATTTTCAACCTTATGTTTTTAGGGCACAGAAAAGAAACAATGAAGACAGACCTTTCAATTTAACAGTAATTAGAGAAAGACACACAAAAAAGGAAGAGCCCAAGGAGTATCTTCAATGACATTCACAGTTTTAAAATTCTTTTTTATTATGCTTCTCATTACTAAGTGAACAATTTTCAAGACGCCATGAAATAAGCTGCTTCACTCATACAGGAACACTGCTGAACTGCACTGAAGACATTTACAATATGGGACCATGTTGTAAAAACATGTCCCAGAAGTCAAACAAGTTCCACTGGTACTTCAGCCTTTCCAGCTACAATGAATCTCCCATTTATTGGGATCTTGGCTCTTCACAACCCTGGTCACACTCTCAGAAACAGAAAAACCTGCAGCAGATTACCTCAAAGTGTCCTCTCCTAGTTTATACCAGTCTAGTCCTTTTTTTCCTAAGGAATCCTATCAGTCTTCAGAAAATAAGTACTAGAACTGGGAAAACCAAATTCAGTTGAGAAAATACACTTTTCTTTCTCTTCAAACTTTGCTTGAACTTTACCTAAGTTCAAGCAAAGTTTCGTACTTCAATCCAGATTCTCTGCCAAAATTACCTGTTCAAATTTGTGAACACACTTACCTATGAACTTCAGTTTTGTTATGAAAAATGTAGACACAGGCACTGACGCTTCTAGCATGTAAAAGTTATTAAAAGCAGAAGAGATATAGACAGTGTACATAGCTGACAATATTACCACAAGCACAAAAATGCCATCACATGTTCCAGATAAAGCTGAAAATTGGACTACGTTATTCCGTGGTTTACATTCAGCAAGATACTCAAAGGTCTTCTCAGAGCACTAGAAAGGGGTTTGTTTGTTCTTTGTTTTCTTGATTTATGTATATTGTTTTAACTTTATCAAAATGCAGACCAGTCTATGGTTTCATATTCCAAGAGACTGTTCCTTAAGTCAGCCTGTGTGCAACCCCAGCAGACTGCATACAAGGGATCAGAGGCCAGTGCCAGGCTGAACCCAACCTCTGCCCATGGCAGTGTAGCATACAAGTGATAAGGCATTCTAATATATTCCTGTGGGAAAGGAACCTGCCTTTATTGTGACCATAGAAATACTCACACATCTGTCACAGATGAAGGAACATTCTCCTCTACCCACTTCAGGTCATCCTCTTGCTACAAGTACAGAAATGAAACAGAAAACAAAAGTCAGTTTTTCCACAATGCTGTCATATGCAAGCCTTTTTCTTCTCAACCTACTTGACCAAAAAAAATGTATTTAAAATGTCAGTTAAAAAATTAAAAACAAACAAACACAAAGAAACTCCTTCAGTTTGATTTCTGGATTAGAGAAAACACATTTTAAGGAAAAAAAAAAGTAAAGAAAAATCCACCCACTTGCTGTGAACTCTGTAACAGTCCTCACCACCACCCCCTTGCAAAATAGAAAAGCTTGATTTTCATCTTATCTGTCCTCAAGTAAGTAGTATACAGCTGCAACCAACCCTTGAGAAAAACAATGCTAATAACAAAAATATGATTGCTCTTATAATGAATTCATACAGGTTCTTTCCACTTTTAAATTTATACATGAATTCTATGAAAAGATTCCAAAACATATTTTAGGCCCCCTAGATGAATGTGAAACCATGTTGCTTATAAGCCACACAGAAAAAAATGCATGTTCTCCCAAAGTATTTAGGTAGGTACATAAAAATATACACATCACCCCATTCATGTAATGAATCACAAATCTCAAAACCAGAGGGCAATTTATTTAAAATATGTCTCAGCCTCCCTCTCAGACTGACAAACTTGTTAAAATAATGTATTAATCACTATCAGAATATTGTATTATACAGTTCTATCTACACTGAATTTCAGAAACACTTCTGAGGAACAGACTGAATTCTTAAGTTCCCATCATATTTACAGGAAATCTCATGAGAAACCCATATTTACTTTCTTTTCAGCAGTACTGTGTTAACTTATGATACTTTGGCTCACTCACACTCCGAGGCAAACCAAAAAGCTCCCATTTATTGCCTCAGAAGTTAGCGTATTTGTGTGCTCCTAATGGCAGTAAACAAAGAAGAGATGAATCTTATATTCTTCGAAGTACAGAGGTCATACTCACAACTTTGTTTGCTTTTACATTCCCATTTGGTTCTTGCTTTGTACTCCTCATTTTCATTCCCTCTGAAGCCAAAAGAAGAAAAAAGATTGGGGTAACTGAATTATAATTGTTCACAGACTGTAAGTGAAAGTTTTGAGTGTTCATTCAGGATATTTCATCCGAGTCAAAGAGACAGAGTTAGACAAGCTAATGATTTAGACTGCTTCCCCTTTGAAAGGTTTGCAGTATTTTTTCCTGACAGGTGGAGTATGTAGTTTTTCCTGAATTTTACAATTTTACCTAGGAAATATAAATTTCTAGTCCTTTTATTTAAGCCAGACATCAGCAGCATAGAAGTCAGACATAGTTCCCAGAGAGGCTGTGGAATCTCCATCCTAGAAGATACTCAAAAGCCATCTGGACACGGTCCAAGGCAATGTGTTCTGGATGACCCTGCTTGAGCAGGGGGCTTGGACAGAATGACCTCCAGAGGTCCCTTCCAGCCTCAACCATTCTGAGACACAGGCAACTCCTGAAGTTTATTTTACCTACTGACTGCTCACCAGACACTTGGTTGCCTTAAAAGCTGAGAAGCAACGTGGCCCGGCAGGCAGCCAGATAGTGCTGGTTTGCCAAATGCACCGAATGGATTACACACTTCTCCTCAGCTCCTAAACAAGCAAACAGCACTGATATATCCCAGCATAGCTGATTTGTGGATAGACAGCAGTAGGCATGTAGCCATACCTTCTACACAGCTTATAAAGAGAAGTGTTACAATAGACAATTTCATGAATAAACATATTCACTCCTACATTTACACTGGACATTCCTATGATAAGCCCTAATGTAGAAAATGAAGAAGATTTCAGAGTTCAGAGAACAGATAATAAATGAAAATTCTTAAATGGGATTTTAAAAGAGAACTGCACACTACAACACTGCCTAGCAACAAAATCCAAGAGATCCTTGTCATCATGACTAGAATAAAACCTAAGACATGACATATTTAATCAAAGTCCACTGAACATGTCAAAGCAACCACAGCAGTAGCAGTGTTTTCAGTGTCAACAGAAAACCCCAGAATTAAACAGACGATGTAAATACTAAACATAAAGCCAGTGTTTCCTCTAGAACTCTGTGTATGAATGGTAATTTTTGCCAGAGAGCAAGACACCTTTCTCCACAGAACTATCTTCAACACTGAAATTGAGTGGAAAATTTTTTTTCTCTTACCAAAGCTTTCCTTTAACATTGGCTCTTTCTGCTCATCATCATCCTCCTCTTCCGACAGTGGTGAGAAAGCAAACCTATAGAAGTGAAAGAATGAAAGCTACCTTAGTATTCTATCTCTTGTCTCCCAAGAGATCCATTACCCCAACGCATACATGGCTTGATTATGCTGTGAACCTCATTGATTATGTTTAGTATCGGTCTTTAAAACAACGTTTAAGTTACTTCTTTTTGAATAAGTTAGGCATAAGGAACAGACTGGATTTTATGTATGTAACTTCTCTAGGTTTACCTTTCCCTACAAACACTGCTTAGTATCCTTATTGACCAGTGTACAGCAACTAAAAATCACCCACCAGTACTCTTTGAATAAACAAGCATTCCTACAACCCAGCATTTTTAGAAAGAGGTAAGAAAAGCTGAACCTTTGGTTGTTAGCAGATGGTCTCCACAGAATCATGATGACAAAAAGGATCATTGAAAACAATAAACGCCAGATGGCATCATCCACCCATAGCTCTTGCCAGTCCTGTCAAGAAAACCAGCACAAATGAAAGATGTTGTGAAGCAAGAAATTTCACATCCTCATCTCTTTCCAAGGCTGAACTATAGGCATCTGTCAAAGAGGCTCATTACCCACAACAGTGATGATTTTAGCCTGTGGTGCTTTGTGACAATCTCACTGCCAAATATAAACTTATCAAGAGGCAGCAACTGTAGAAAACATTTAATATAAACTCACCGACTGACAGTCTACCAGCCTGAACTTCATGGTTGTCCAGATGATGAACACAATAGATGCTGCAATATTCAAACAAACAAGCTGCTTATTACTAAAAAAGATGTCAATTCAAATACCCAACTAACAGGGCTGTGTTTCCCAAATAAAGACCTGAATACTGAAGTCTTGAAATTCAATTTAATAGTTTTGGAAAACAAGAGATGGATCTATTGCACTGACCTTAGACAGAAATTTAGGCATAGACCAGTACATTTTACTCATGTTTCTTTACAGACACAAGGCATAAATCAAATCTGGAGTATTTAGCCAACTCCTAATTCCTATTCATTATTCTTGTATCACTTTTATCTAGCATTCAAACCATGATTTCATTATCATTTGACAAGTAAAGCTGACCCTGAAGTTACTGAACAATCTGATCTGCTTGAATGCCTTAAGCATTCAGATCCTGACCCACAAGAGTTCCAACACTCAAACCATGCTCTTACCACAGTTTTAGAAGAGACTTCCCTCCACTAAAGTATTTTGAGATGACTAAGAACCAGATGCTGAAAGGAATTTCATCAGAGCCAATTTTCAAAAGGAATGAACTTTTTTGTTTAAATAAAAAAGCACAGTCTTTAAAAGTTTTCTGCTCATTGTATTGATAGCAGAGAACCTGGACGCACCAACAAATTTATTCTTGAAATTCAGTTCATCACATATAAATGGAAAAAGAAACTCAATCTGTATTTTTCCAGACTAGAGAGGGCATTATGTTATAAAAGTAAGAATATAGTTTTCCTAAGAATCACTCTGACCTTCAGACATCGTAAAAACCCCACAGCATACAGTGATACCACGATTTTGGCAAAAAGTATCTCTGTGAAGTTAACAGTATAAGATAATAATAAACTTTTTCCCCTGGCAGCTTGAAGTGGGACGAAAGTACTCTGTTAGAGGAGTTGCATAGAACTACTGATCTTGTTAATATCAGGACTAATAATCCACTGTCTCTGAAATATTGACGTAACACTTGGCATAGACCCACTTTTAGAAATGGATCAAGTGTTAGAAATACCAAGAATTTTGATTGTACTTACAGAAAGCTCACCAAACTAAAAATTTGCAAATCAAGCCCTACATGGAAATGAAAAGTGGTTTTATTTAACTGGAATAATTTTCTGCTTACCTGCTACTGCCAAGATGAGTGTGTTGGTGAAGTGCCGATACAAAGAGAGTTTCACAACATTCCTTCGAAGTTTTAGCAGCTTCATTGTTTGAGTTAAGCTGATGAATATGTATGGAAAGTCAAGGAAAAGTCTCTGAAGGGACAAGCTAGTCACAAACTTAGGAGGACACAGACCTTATGATCAACAGCTCTCTCAATCACACACTTAACCCTCCAAAAAATTAGACCATTCTCAGTAGAAGATTCATCCTATGACAAAGGTACCAGAGAGCAAAATCTGTCCTTTTCATGTCATTTAGTCATCTACACCCATACCTCTTATCACACAAATATGGTACCCAAACCTCTATTTTGGACTATGGCCCATTCCCCCAGGAAAGAGTTGGCTGTGCTTTTGATGAATGAAAAGGAAAATCTGAACTAGAAATTAGTTAAAATCTATTTAATGCATATGGGTGCCTTCACATTTTCTTTTATTTTATTTCTACAGTGACAAAACAACTGGTTAGGAGAGACATCATGACAGGGGAGAACTGTGGTTGGCACAGCTGGGCAGCCAGCTATTCACATTTTAAACAGTTTTTGTGATTGACTTTAGCTAAGAACACTTTACAGGGATTTTGCCATACACAAGTTCAGCATTTGATGTCAGTTGCTAAAGAAACACAAGATTATGGTTGCTTGGAATGAATATGTCAAGACATTAAAAAATAAACACTACCTCATTTTGTCACTTACTTCAAGACTAGCTCAAATTTTACAGAGACTTTTAGGTTTGATGTTGCTAAGCAACCTTCTCCCCACAACATAAACTGATTCATTTCTTCAAAGGCTACTACTCTGGTGCCATGACATGCTACACTAGAACAAAATACTTTCATACTCAACAATGAGAGACTGATAACAGACAGACTATATTCTGGAGCAGCTTTACACAGGCACATCCAGTTCAGCAAAAACTAGGTAAGCAGTAGGCAGCAGAGGATTACCTGAACACTCAGTTACAGAACTTCTATAACCTTTACCAGAAGTACAAAAAAATATACATTGGGATCTTATTTTTAAAAAAAGTTCAGCCAAGAAAAGACTCAAAAAAACAAATTCAAAAGAAAACAAAACCCATCAAGTAAAACAGTGAAGGATATCCACCAGCACAGGGCAGTATCTAGGAAAGCCAGGGGAATAAAAGCCAAGGAGGCAAGATCATTCTGGGCCTGGAGACAAAGAGAGAGCCAATAAGAACAAACTGAAAAGAAAACAAAGTAGAGAAGTAAGAAGGGTCAGGCTGTTTTATGAGAAACCACCAATATGCCACCACAACACTTCCAAGTTTTGCTACAGAAACAGAGGGCTTAAACTAAGAGTTTAGTCCAACATACAGAGAGAACTGACAATATCACATTGTCAGTTCTCCACCAGCAAGGCAAGAAGCAGTTTTACAGATTAAGTCAATCTAGCCCTGTTAAAAGGAGTCTCTGCTGAGGCAATTGCTGTGATTAATTGCTCTGGCCACTTCCATTACAGAAAACTAGCAACCAGCTTGTTAGAGAGGTAGTAATTAAATCTTTTACACTATGCACGGATCAACTGAAAGCTCCACTGGCAACCACGAGTTTGACTAAAAAGGCAAAACTTGCCTTTGCATGTACATCATAAACTTGTCAAAGTCCTAACAGAAACAAGCAAAACACACTTTACTCCTTTCAAGTACAAGACAGAAATAATAAGCTATGAACAAGGTCATACATTCTGCAGCTTTTAAAAGGATATCCACAAAATAATACAGGCATCAATCATGGACAGGGCCAAGTTTGCTATCAGAGCCACAGTGTCATAGAAAAACTGGAAAAGTATCAAATATACGACAGGTTAAATACTTTATCCCTAAAACAGAATAACAGAAATCTACATCCCAAGGTGCACTAAATGAATCCAGTAGCATAACCACTCACACACACTTCCCCACGCACAGCCTCCAAAACTGGAGCAGTGGGAATTTGGTTTGGTTGTTGCTGGGAAGGGGGAGGGAAAGTAGCTGTTCACACAAGTACATACAGCCAATACTGTCTGTGGCATATGGGAAAATTCAAGCAGTTATTACTGACCCCTGTGACTCTAAGAACACCTTCCATGCCAGAAAATAATAGATAAAGGGCTCCAGCCATAACTACTTTGTGAAGAGTCACTCCAAGGCGAGGCCTGTAGGAAACAAAGTGAAATTCAGATTAAGTGGAAACCAAAAAGTAAAGTCATGTCAACTTGAATCTAAACATAAGGTATGAAGCATATGAATAAAAGGTCCTTGTAACAAGACACATCTTGATCCAGAAATATTATTATGGTGCCTGAAACTTACTATCCATTTTGTCCTAGGGTATGATGTGACTAAGGGAGAGACTGGCAACGGTCTGTTTCTTAATTAACTTGTTCAGCTTTTTATGACCATTTCACTAAGTCTCATCTCACTTCTTCACCAATTCACCCAGCAAACCCACACTTGCCAAAAATTCCTGCTGCCACCTAGCATGTGTTTTTACCATTGAATACAGCTGCGGACAGATAAATGAGCCACAATCTTACTGAAGCAGATCCCCTCCCCTGTCAGTGATTCTTCACCTACCCCATTTATATAAGCTTCCCCTCACTCAGAAGGCAGGCCCATATATTCCCCATTCCAGCCAGTGGAACATCTCAACAACCACTCAGAAACCCACCCTACAGCAGCACACAGAAGTAGATGGAAAGAAGAGTAATCATGGTATGGAACTGTCTCTGTTTACTAGAGAAGAAGTCTAGATCTTCAGAGCACTTAACTAAAGCACTTAGCTTTAAACAAGCAAAGTAAAGGGAGATCAATACTGCACTAAATTCTTAAAAACCTATAGTGAAAACCCTTAAAATAGAACACAAAAAACCCATAACAGATTACTCACTTGACTATCCCATATCCCAGGCTGACTATGATGACCAGAGTTCGAGCCAATGAGCGCTTCACAGCAGAAAGAAGTTCTGCCAGTATTACTGCTCCTTGAACTACCAAAAGCAAAGAGGAGGAAGTCAGATCATTAAAATGTAATTTCTGTTTTATTAACTACTGCATGCAATTATAGTATGAGTGCAGACATAAAAGTAGGCTATTGAAATGCACAGTCTTTTTATTATCTACATCTGGAGTTAGCTTTCAGAAAAGATAGGTCACTTGGCATTAAAGAAAAGCTACAGGAAAATTTTACATCCAGCCTGGATACTCTTCCAAACAAGTCAACCAACAAAACTTTCTGCACCATGGGTATGGCAAATTAGCAAAGTCATAATAACATTTTACTTGCAGAGTTTCATTTGTATGCATCCAGCCTGAAAACTCAAAATCAGAATAAAAGAGTTTTACGTAAAGGAAATCTCTTAAAATGGATTATAAGGCTATGGGTTGAATACTTATCTACAATGCTGTCATGTTGAACAAGGAGTTTCAAGATATCTTTTCAAGGCCATTTCCAATTGTGAGAAATTAATTACAA
The DNA here is from genome assembly GCA_013399945.1 of Ploceus nigricollis. Classification (NCBI taxonomy): domain Eukaryota; kingdom Metazoa; phylum Chordata; class Aves; order Passeriformes; family Ploceidae; genus Ploceus; species Ploceus nigricollis. The sequence continues at coordinate 582,371 of VXBC01008934.1, read as the reverse complement.
GCTACACTGAGCAAGTCCTATTTTAAACTTAAAACCAGCACTGCAGCACAGAATGTACTAAGACATTACTCTCAGGCATCAGAGAAAGCAAGCAACAGCATTTTAGCTTTAGAAGAACACAGAGCACAATGTTTACAACATATAAAAATACAGGAACTCTAGTTCCCTGTTCTTTGTTTTGAAACAATCCTCAAGTAATCATATAGTTAACATTTATCTGCCACCCCAATTTTGCATAAGCCATTAGCGCTATGCCCCCTCAATCATCTCGCACAACGCAGCTGCCACCTACCGGATTCGCCCGTGTAGCGGATGTTCTGGAACTCGGCATAGAACACTGCTTTCTCGAGCATTCCCAGGAAGATAACAGCCCCAATCCAGAACTGGATCCTCAGGAGATCCCGCCAGTAACAGGCTGACCACGCAAGCCACAGAACCCCGAAGAATACGTACACAATACACATCACCATGAAAAACTATTGCACAAAAAGAACAAAGACATAGGAACTTGAGACCCAGAAAAATAATTTCTTTGTTTCCATTCCACAGCTGTAAGACAACTCTATTTTCTCCCCTAGTATAGCAACTTTGGAAGTCTTTAAATAGACAAGCATTGTTTCATTTGTCTTCTCTGGACTCTTTAACAGTGAGAGTCTAATTTCTCACTACCAACAAATGGAAGGACAGTAACTGAATTTCTGTGCAATTTCTCCCTTGAAGAATAGTCTGCCAATTTATTCACAGGCAATTTTTTCTAAGGAAGATACATGCTACTAGATCCCAAAAAGGTAAGAATTCAAGCAAATCATCAAGTACTAGAAACTCTATCCGTTCTCATGTATTGTTCTATTAATAACTTCATCATACATTTACAGTACTCTGCATATAAACTCACAGACCACCTTTAGACACCACTCCACAGAACAGAGATAAGCAACTAATGCTTGTATGCCCTGTGTTCAAATAATTTGACAACTTTTGAGAAAAGTTAATTTCCAGCAAACTCAGCTTTTGACCAAGTTTTAGGCCAGCAAAAAACCTACAGCTGACAAAGAAATCCAGATATTAATTTAAATATTAACATTTTGTGATTTTTGTTTGGTTCAGTGTTACTTGCTTCAGAAAAACTTTTCATGGTATGTCTCATACAGCAAACAATAAGCTTGACAATGTTACTCAATGCTGAATTTTCTAATCAAACCAAAGCAAGGCAAAATTTTCAAAAGGACACTAAGATTAAGAAGAGGAATTAGGAGAGAGTAAGACATTAAGTGAATAGCAGGAAGTAGTCAGCCAAAGCATAGGACAGTGCTTAATAATCAAGCAGTGTTCTCTTTCAGAAGGAGGATGTTTCTTTTTAAAAACGAAGCAAAGAATTTCTTAGCTGCACAACCCATCAAAACTTTCACAAACTGAAAACACCTTCCTTAGGAGAGTAGCTTACTGATCCTTACACATTTTTCACACCTGATCAATCCATGCAGTTCAAATGCTAAGAACCTAGGTGAGATAGTTCACATGCAGATGCTCCATTGAGAAGACATTTAGAGATACAGATTCTTTTCTGGTCCTGTCACGTGGGATATTTCCACCGATGAATTACATTTCAGTAGAGTGTTTCAGAAATGCTGCCAGGCTCCACTATTGACAGGCTGCTCTTGCCAAGAGAGTCAAGTTAGAGACCTTACTTGTTACTGATCTCCAGCTAAAGTCTGTCTTCACTACATAAACATTTTAAGTTCCTTTATTGTTTAGCCTTCTCAACAGAAGAAACTAGAAACCAAGTCAATAACTCCTTTGAATAAAAAGGGGATTAGCTCTTTGTAGCTCAATTATGTTTGCACTGCTAGGCAGTATTAAAGACTTCCTCATGAGGTGTAAGACAGCTGGTGGAGGAAGCAAGATTAAGCTATAAAAGAACAAAGAAAGCAGTGACAAATGAAAGGGTAGCTGCAAACAAAAGCACAGAATAGCAGATTTTCTAAGACATGAGGTAAGGAGAATAACAGCCCCAGTAAAACTTGTCAGTTTAGAACTAATAATACCGGTAACTTCAGGAACTACAAATTAATAACCATTAATTCAAACACTCCAGAGAAGGACAACATTGGNAAAAAAAACCACCCTTGGCTAAGTAACTTTTGCCCTGAGAAACTGGCTCTGTGTTTCCTGAAGTATGATAGCAGAGTATTTACTTGACATTCAAATCAACTGACAATTTTATAGATAAAAGCAAAGCTGGTTTACTTACAATCATCAGAGGGTAGTCTGCAAGTGAAAGATACTCATACGGCCCCTTCAATTCTACTGTCACTGCCAAAAGATAATCCAATTACGAAATAGAACAAGAAGCAAAATGAGGAAGCCAGGACTTAACTAACTTTCACTTAAGTGTAAAGAAATTTCACATCTTCTCATGGCCTTTAAATCTAACTTGCACTTTAATAAAGAAAGCTAAGACTTACTTATAACATACTCAGCCAAAAGCATGCAGTTTAAAATTACACACCCCATTACCAAGTAACCCATGGCAGTTCTAAAAGTAATTTTTGCTGGAGATTCACGTACAACAGGAAAAATTCAGAAACACATGTAAGTTCACTTTTTAAGGGGATTTTTAAACTTCTCTGAAGTTTGAATAGGTTACCAATGCACTGTTAAATATAATATCAAGGTGATAATTATGATCTTTGTACTCTAAGTTTTGACTTATTAGTATAGATCACTGTATTGGTCTGCACATTTCTGAAACAAAACACGAAGCGTCAAAATTTAAATGCTTGGGATTGACGCTTCTTGATTTCTATCAGTAAACTGACAGAACAGTCTTAGGATCTTCAAGACAGAAGGAATCACCTCTTTTCTTAAATGAGCTGTAGTAATATTCTACCTATGTGAAGTGAAAGACAGTGTCTTATGAAATTGAACCATATAGTATATACTAAGAGTACCTTAGAATACTTAGAGTGGGAATACATAAAAATGGTACTGTATTTTCAGTTCACTGTATAAAGAGTTATCTTACTTGTGAAGAGCTTGTTCTGATATGAGGAAGGTGTTGTTCTCTCAGTTCTTTTATGTCTGGCAGTAGAATCCTTTGCAAGTGCAATCTGCACAATAAATATATATGGCCCATCTCGCCAAGTTTTGATAACAGCATTCATTGCCTGAAAATAAAACATCTCCACATAAACAGTGCACAGTCAAGAAGACAAGGAAAAGACAGAAGTAGACTAGCCATATATGGGTGGTAGCTTCATGTAAATATAAATTTAATCTCTTCCAAGACCTAAAACTTGTTAATAAATATCTGATATGTAAATTTTAAAGGTACTTATTAGACATAACACTTAAAATTTAGTTGTCTGATTCCAGAAGAATCCTCAAAGACCTGGGAGGTGATCAGGACTTTTTTTGCAAATTTAACACTGGCTTACTGCAAAGTACTCAAAGGTACTGCAAAAGCTACAAAGAATTCAAGAAAGCATCACACTTTTTTTCACTACAGAAACATTAAGACCACCACAGAGATTCCTGCTGAAGTCAATTGCTTGGGAACTGCAGAGCTACAGAACTCATCTCCCTGGTGAAAGCTGACTTTTACAGCATAATATAGAAGTAGCTGAGCAGTAAAAGATTTCCACAGTAGCCATTTCCTATGGACACTACTACTACAGTCCCCACAACAGCTCTCATACCTGCAAAGCTCAAATCCTGTTAGTGAACTAACAGAGGAACCTTGTCCAGATGAATATTTGCATCATACAACAAATCAGAGATATCTTTGAGTTCCAGGATACAAAACTGTTAATTCCACAACTGAAGAAGCTCTAGACCTCTCAGAAACTGAAGTATTTACTAAGAGCTTTAAAGTTAAAACTTAGACCATCTACATGTATGCCACTGCCATGGCTACTGCAGAACTGCAACAGATTTTTCTTTATAATGGCCTCTCCAAGAGAAATTCAGTATTAAGAGCATGCATTTCTTTTAAGAAACCTCTTGACTACAAGACACAAAGCAAATAGAATATTATATATATATTTTTAAAAAGAGTTTATGCTAATATTAAATAACATAAAACTCAGAAACACAGTAAACTCGAAAGAAAATGGATAAATTTATATACACAAATTTTGCCTTTAAAACATCACCTTTTCTTGCTGCATTGATTCTTTACTTTGCAATTGCACACACCTACTTATGTTTTAGCTTTATAATAAACGGCCCCTTATGTACCAAAGGAGTAAAACACATTTTCTTTCTTGGCATCCAGAACATTCAATTTGAAGTTATTTTGGAAGTTGTTCCTATTTAAGGAACACAATAGATAATAAAAATACTAGAAAATCAAAAGTAATTGGACTGGAAAATCAAAAGTAATCAGCCAACTTTTTAAGTACAACGTCTCAAAAAACTGACTCAAGATAAAACCAAACATATTCTGTAAGAATTAGTCATCATTTAAAGAAGATAACTTCAATTACTATTTTAAATTACAACAGAAAAATAAATTTATTTTTTAATTTATACCACTGGTTTGAATGGTATCAGTTCTATATTTCACTTACAGAAGAAGCAGTTACTGTTTTCTGTTTTTCCAGCACTACATAGTTTCAAGCTAAAAAATTCCAGGTGTCAAAAAACCACAGAATATGCTACCATCAAGTTCTTATACAAAGAAATATACATTTTAAAAAAGCAAATCAAACCAAAATAAGACTGCTGAATTACAAGCCATGCTTAAATTCAGTATACATACAGTTTTATCTGTCACCATCGTGTGATTTCCTGCACTCTCCTTCTTATCTTTTAAGCCCTTAGGGGAAAAAAAAACACAGAGAAAAATGAATAAGTAAATATGCCAAAACTACTGTTTCCATGGCTGCACTCTCTCATTAGAATAAAAGGAAAATTACCTCTTGTTTCTCAGGTGAGAGAGGCTCTGGATGAGCAAATTCTTTATAGAAAATCTGTAAGATATAAGAAAGGTAAAAAACTGATAGACACTTCATAGGCACTTTAACATTCATAGGCACTTCACACATTTAACATGACATTACCAGAACAGCTTCCAATAAACCTCTTTATTCTTTGAACAGCTGTTTTGGAGAGCTTTCATTTTTCTAAACCAAACAATTGTCCATTTATGCAAGAAGTCCTGAATACTTAATGTTTTGTAATTTTAGAGTTACTTCTCCTCCCCCCAAATAACAGGTATCTATTTCTAGAAACCAGACATGATAGTAGTGAAGTTAATTTTGTTTCTGAAATATGAATCTGTTGGGTATTCCCATTATAAGATAAAGTCACCACAAACATATACAGGGTTTTGAGATTTCTGTGTTAATCTATGCAAAAGTCCCTTGAGGAGTGAGTGCCTATTAGAGATCAAAATGTTTCCAACTCTCCTCAACTACGGTGACTTGAAATCTAGTGGAACTGCTATACCACGAGGATAAAGCTGAACCATTTAGAGAAGAAATTGCTGTGAAACTTCAGAAATTAGTATCTGACAAGAATATATTGTTAACAATTCCACAGACTTTCCAGAGGCATTGGATGAAAATTTACTAAAAGATTTTTAAAACCTTAAAGATTTTCACAAGCATGTTTAGTTAGGATGCCCAAGTCCACCTTACACAGGTAAACCCAAAAGATCTCTTCTACAAAACCAAGTAAAAGCAGAACTGACATGTCTCATATTATTAAACAGAAAAAGCCTGCAACATAGATTTTTTTCTTTCTTTTTGAAAACCTTTCAAGCCATCTTCATACATCAAAGGAGTTAGACACATGCAAGAGGATTATTAAAAGTCATATTTAGGCATTAGTCTTTTTTCTTAATTAAAAAACCCAAACAACCAAAAATACCAAAAAGCAACCCGCAACACTAGGTTAAATAGTTGTGAGACATTTCCCAGTATTTTCTATCCATAATCTTTTGTCTGCATGAGGAATGGCTGAACACATGCAACACTTCATAATTTGCCTTCAATTCTTAAGTATACCATTAAATAAAGACAGTAAATTATACTGGTATTATCATCAGCCTGCTGATATACAGCTGGTGTAGAGCTGATGTCGGCACATTACTTCCCTATGCTAATTTTGCATTGTCTTTGTGCTTTTACTTGATTTTTTCAAACATATTCTAGCACTCCTATTCCATGAGTGCTTAAGTAATTCATTTTTCAACACTCGTTTTCATTATTCTAAATAAACTTTATTTGACTAATAAATGCCAGTCCTTTATAGATCAAGTTTAGTGGGATCTTTACTCTGCTGCCACTTCTAATCGACTAGCAGTAGCCTCCTGTAAATGAAAAAAATTCAGAATACAAAACCACAAACTAAAAGAGGCATTGAACTGTACATCACTTTTACAGTGATTTGGTTGGGTTTTTTTTTTCATTACTGTGAGCAGAATGTTGAATAGCAAGCCAGAAATGAAGGAAAATTAAGAAATCATCATAACAGCTGGGCTGTCATGAACAGATAAAAAGAAGTACATTTCAACCTACAGTGGGTACTTACATCAAATGCCAACAGATCTAACAGGAATTACCACCTTCTCTATATGTTGTATAAGACAGCAGAGCAAACTCTGAGGTTTCTACCCATACCTGAGGCCTGAAGAGCTCAGAGCAGTTTGGAAAGAGAGAACCAGTGGCATAGTATCCAGACCAACCCGGATGCTCTTCAGTTGTAGTCCCAAAATAGTTATCTGCTTGTTCATCCTGCCAAACAGAGTACAACTTAGGTTAACATCAAGTATTTCAAATGGTTTATCTCAGTAGACAGCTGCAAGACCTGGAAAGCTCCATAGTTTCACTCTGCACACAGTCTTGAATCAAATTTAATAGAATAAAGGCATCAAAACAACACAAGACTATAAAAATGATGGTATACAGGCTTTGAGTAAGAATTAAAAAGTAGAGATGCAGCAGAAAATATAAACTTCAGTCTACACAAACAAACTCTGCATCATTATTTTAAAGAGTGAAGACTCAGTCCTGTGTTAGATTAGTAGTTACAACTGTCATAATTAATAATTTAAGTAAACATGGAAAAATATTAACCATAGAAAGCACAACTATGTTCTACCACATTTGACAGAAACATTATACATTTTGCACAAATTGCTAATGCTTGCAATGTGCATCCATAAAGAACAGAATTTAGACTTAACATGTAAATATTCAATTTTTTCTATTCACTATCATTAAGCATTCCTGCAAATATTTTCAAATACCATAAACTTACTCATTTTAGAGTCAATGTATTCACTTAAATTCCTGGGTTTAAAACAATTTTGACAAACACTTCCACCTGACCCAAAACCCAAAAAAAGCCAGCAGTTGCAGCAAGCTGTGGATCATTTCAATTCTATTCCAGAAATTTGTTATCTTCCAACAGAAGAATGTGTCTTTCAGGCCCAAATCACAACGTGGATGCAACGGAGACATCTCTAATCCCCTCCTTCCAAGATCTGCTTACCTCTAAAAATAATAACCTGTGTTTTTCCACGGAATTCTTACCCCAAAGTTGAAGACTTCATTGTAGCAGTCAGAGTATCTTAAGTACCAAGTAATATTGAAACCCTGGGAGGGGTCACAAGCTTTTTCATCTCCTTCAACTAAGAAAACAAAGCAACAAAACAAAAATCAAACATAAGATATGTAAGACACCATATGCCTTCCAGGTTTCCAGGTTTTTCCTCCCATTCTGTGCAAAACCAACATAATTAAATTTTAAACATGAAACTGAAATTCAAACAATAGAAAAATATTTTCCTCAAGTAATTAATTGCTGTTCAGTGAAAGAAAGAAGCATGTGAAGAGAATTCCATTATAACATTATATAATTCTATTAAAGAGCTGAAGATCATTTGGAAACTTTTTGTTCTGAAGACAATCAAGGATGTTTCAGCAACTGCAAATACCAAACAAGGAGAACAGCAGTGACTCCAATACACAAAAAGGGCCTCCCTTTCAGAGACAGAGGCACATGTGACCAGCAGAGAAAGCTAGGAACAGGATAAGACTAACACATTTCCACATTTTATTTAAATATATCAATGCCGCCACCAAGAAAATGAAGGTAAGATTGTGCCAGCCAACATCCAGCCTCCCAAAAGACAAACAAGGTAACCATACATTAGCCCATGCTGACAAAGCTGCGATGCTACCTAAAACAGCAATAAGACAACTTTCCTCTTCGATTTACTTTAGTAACAACATGCAATAAAGTGAAACACAAGACTTTCTCCCTAGTCAGGAAAGGTTGTGTGGGGTTTTGTGTTTCAAATCTCACTCTTAAACTAAAGCCCGATGAAGAGAATTTGACATTAAGAAGGCAAGCTCAACCCTTAAATAAAATGAGGAGTGACTATTCAGAGTCTTGGAAGAGCCATTTAGATGATTACATTTGTGTTTCCCCAGTCAGCAAATGGCAGAACTCTTTCGAGTTAACAGAATACTTGCAGTGGCTAAGAAGTTCCTACAGCTTTACAGACAACATTCCTATCCAGAGGATGCATCCACAACTTTCTTACATGTACACTTCTAAGGAATGTTTCCATACTGACCACTGCAGGTAGAAAAAGCAACTAGAAGGAAAACCCTGCCACAGCGTATTAATTGACTAATCCCACTTTACACCTTGTGAGTCCTAAAACACACACAGCTGAAAACTCAATCAGTTGTTGAGTTTCTAACACCAAAAAATTAAGCAAAATCACTGAAAAAAAGGAGTTTCCTTATGACACTTTCTGGTAAGCATGAAAACAAGGCACACATGTTCCACATTGCCCTAGATGTTGCAGAGGGCACAACAAAGAAACTAAATGGCAGCACAAGTGCTGCAGTGACATGGGCAGATGGCAAATTCTTTGATGACACAGGCTCTTCTGATGAAACTGACCAAATGAGGAGTATTTCAAAAACAGTGCTAGCAAAAAATAAGATTCAAAATACCTTTTAAATACCTTTTTCTCTGTGAAAAATAAATAGGCAACTACATATTCAGCGGAAGTACCCATAGAGGTAAAATAGGTCACTAGAACAATCCGCAATATCTGCAAACATCAAAATCACAGAAACTTTGAAAAGGAAGTACTTCAAAAGTCATAAAAAGTATTCCTGGCATTTACTGAATTCAGCAATATGGAAATTTAAGTTCCTCAGCCTTCAAACAAAAGCCAGTAATATTCAACTTGAATGCAATCTTTGTACTCATTTACAAAGAGCAGGATTTCTATCACAATCCTATACAAGAAAATAAATGCCTTCTAGAACAGCACTTCAAAAAAGTAGATAAAAATAAATTAATTATTGACAACACTACATGCCAGCAGCAATCTTCCCAGCCAGAAGCAGGAAGCACCAGACACCAATGTGCCATACAGATTTAAAAAAAAAAAAAAAAAAAGAAAGAAAACAAAAATCAAGAAGGGGGAAAAAAAGGAGATAAGGAGATGCAGGTGCTCAGGAAAACCATGAACAGCCCATGAGCAATCATGTTTGGCAAGAATGGTCATTTTGTCCCCACAAACATCACACAGCAGATGTAAGAGGCAACGGACAGGAAACCAAAAGAGACCAGTTTCCACACAAGCATGGGCAGAAAAGAAAAATCACTAAGTTGAAGCTTCCCAGCATCAGATGCAGTTTAAGTTTCATCTAGGCAGAGAACATGACTAAGTTCCCAGCCCTTGTTCCTTCCTCTTTCAGTGATTCATTTTCCAAATTCATGTAAATCTTTTAATCACACCAGTATGTAAAACAGGTGTCTTCACTAAAGAATTTTAAGGCCTAATGCCTGTTTAAAGGTTGACAGTACAGTGTAATTCAATTCCACATCAGGAGGCAGGGGGTCGAATTCTTACTGGCAGATCTGCCCTACAACAAATAATTTTTTTTTCCCATGCCTTAGTTCCTTCCCTCAGTTACTTCAGCACAAGTAGATTTACCACACACTTCACTTCAGAGACCTGTATCTTAGATGCCGTGTCACTACAAGTACACTATTTCTATTAAACTTTAGACAAGAAAGCCAAAAACCTACCAAAGCACCAAAATGCCCTTTCAACCCCGCTCCTCTTCCCAAGCGGCAGACTTCTAAGTTTGATCCCGCAGCTGTACACTTGCAATTGGCTCACTGCAAGATGCAAACCCCAGTGTCTCAGCTACGCTTGTCAAGTGGGAAAGCCCTAACACTGAAGTGATGGACCTTCACTAATAACCACTCAAATTCTACCCTCCTGTTTCAGATTCATGTGGGATCAAGAGAGGCAGTTCAACAAACTCTCCTTGAAACACTGTCCTAAGAAGGGCATGTGTTGGAAATTAAACCTGAAAAACGACAAGGTAAGTACAGACACCAGAGAGAGACTAAAAAGCTTTTCCTCATGGTAAAAACTAGTGCAAACAACCACTTAAAGTGTTCAAAGTGCATAGCAAAGATTTCACACCTTTCTAAATAAGCTAGTCACTTCTATAACATCTTATTGCCATCTAGATGCTGTCCTCATGTTCACAGGTAAGAGGGTATTTCACAGAAACTTTCCTTGGAGCAGTAACCTACATAACCCATAGACCTGGCCAGATCGGCAAAGAGCAATACACAGAAGAAATGGAAAGGCTGCCAACAGGTTTGCTTGACAGAACAAACTCAATGATCCCACTCACACACTGGGATCAGGAGAAAACACCTCTCAGGAGAGCTCTGCTGCAGTGCGCAACATTCCCTTAAAACATCCAGAAGCACTCTGCTAAAAAGGAACAAGGCTTCAAAAAACATTGCCTTCTGTATTCGCATCAGTATACAAACAGCCCCTGTCCAGCTGGCACCAGATCTCCCAGACACGGGAATTTAACAAATCTTAGATAGGAAAAGCACATCTCACAGCAGAGTGCAGCACGCCCCACACATGATTACCCACTACCTGAAACAAAGTGGTGCCCATTACCCATCTTGCCCTCTCCACACAGAGCATGAATAGAGCCATTCATTTCTGCTACAACCTAAGCAGATCACAACTGGGAAGCTCCAAGGCTGTTAACAGACTCAACCATATCAGAGCTGTGCCTTTTGTGCAGTGCTAGATTAGCTGTCTCTGAAGCCAGTGCAGTTAAACACTTCACAGTGTTTTGAGTTCCAAACGTTAAAAATAGGTGGGGCGTCAAAAAGCAGAGAGAGCAGGTTAATCCCTTGCAACCACTTACATCTCAAGAAAATGGTGGTGTTGCTGAAGAGAATCTTCCCAAAGCTAAACTTCTTCCCCTGCAAAGACACAAAAAAGGAAGAGGTATTAGTGGGTTTGATGCCTTATCAGCCCTAAAATCACAAGCCAAACAAGTTAGAAATTATAAAAAGCAGTTACCACTTATTGACGGTCCTCAAGGTGCACTTATGGTGGAGTGCACATGTGATGTAGGGCTTCGACATTTTTCTAAGTTTAGCAAATTAGCATAATTGACAAGAATCCCCAATCAGAAGTACAGTTAATGAAGTAACTCCCCTCTTGGTTCAACCCCCTACTGAAGCCTCCCCCTTGCTTCTAGCCCCACGTTGTTTATGTCTAAATACGTGGGAAAGTGAAATGTCCTCAGTTCACTGAAGAAGCGAGATTACAGTAGGATTCCAGGAATATATCAGCCTAACCTAACAGGGTAGGAGAAGTACTGAAGTAGAAGAAGTTAGCTAATAAATTATATAAGTACACAGTAATAGTCTACACAGCTATTAATAGATGAAAAATATATAAAATGCAAAAATCTTTTGGCATCAGGCTTAATGTCACTGAGCTTAAGTAAACATAATCTTCCATTCTGAGTTTTAAGTCAATACAGTAATGAAAGCAAATGTCAAATCTGGAGCCAGTCTTACTGGACTTTCCAGTCATGCTTCACCACCCTCCAACATACTTCTAAAGATGGTTTAAGAGGCTTGGGGTTTTTTGATCTGCAAGCGGAATCAACTTCACATTGACATCTGCTGTCATTGTCAGAAAATTATTACCATTTTCTTGCTGATGAGATGGTCCGGACCGTCCAACAAAAAAAAAAATTCTGTTCTAAGAACCAACAGGAGCGTTCACCATGATCCTTCAGTTTTGCTCCTGAGGCTCAGAAGTCTCACATAAGGTGCATATTACTCTCACTGCCTGATAAGATCCGACCGAATTTGAGGCAGAACAGCTTTCCTCCACGCAAATTCAGTCACGCGGGGTTTATCAGAAGTGCCAAAATCCCTTCACCTGCCCTAAGGCCCACACCTCTCTCGGTCCAGCGCTGCAGCGGCCCAGCTTTCCCGAGGCCAGGCCACGGCGCTGCCCGCCGCCAGCCCGGCCGCACGGAGGGCGGGGGGCAGCCTCCCCCGCACAGGGCCCACCGAGGCCGGGCACCAGCCGGGGAAGTGCTTCCCTCCTTCCCACGGGCCTCAGAGGGGCGGCTCTCCCTCCGACTCCAATCGAACTATTTCCCGCAAGCCTTCTCTCCCCTGCCGCCACCACCGACCCGCCTGAGAGGGCTCAATCCCGGCAGCAAGGCAGGAGGCAGCCGCAGCCCCGAGCCCCCGCACCAGCTCCGGGTCAGGCTCCACAGAGGTGCCGCC
>VXBC01008934.1:509829-569739 GCA_013399945.1 Ploceus nigricollis | reverse complement strand
GCCTGGGAGGCGCTCCTCGGCCGGCCCTCTCCTCGCTCCCGCTGTTGCCGGGGAGGCTCCACCGGTTTCCGCGGGGAGCGGAGGGGTGCGGACCCAGCCCCATGCAGCGGGGGGTCGGGCTGGGGGTCGGGCGTGCGGGGCCGTGCCGTGCTGTCCTCGCCGCTGTCCTCGCCGCCCTGCCCGGGCACAGCCTTCCCGCGGCGCAGCGAGGCAGCGAGCGGATCCACAGCGCCAGGGGTAGTTCGGGCTGCACCGTGTTCAATGCGCCAACAGAGGCGCACGAACTTGGAGCAAAACCCGAAAGGACATACGTGTCTTCAAGCAGTAATGGGAAGGGCTGAGTGTTCTAAAATATACGGTCCCTATGAGATCTCAAATAATAATCCAGGACTTGTAATTGTGCCTGAGCCTCAGTGGGTGCCGTCTGCATTTCCTATGTAAGTAATTAATAAGTATTTTATAAGCATCAGCGCTTTATCTGCCAGCAGTTATACCTTATTCCCTTCCATCTGTGTCTGAACCCAGCATGATCTGGGAAGTATTTTGATGATAGACACTACTGGCAGCCCATTTACTTTCAGGCAAATAAAAAAATTACTGTTATCTAATAAATCTAAAAGTTACTTCAAGCCTAAAGATAGCACAGAGCTGTCAGCAGGACCATCAGAATCCTCCCTCCTTTGTCAGTCCCTCTAAAGGTTGAAGAAAAGGGTGGAGGATTTCTTCTTTTCTGCCAATCCTCCCCATTTCTCCATTCTTATTACTGGAAAATAATAATTAACTGTAATGACTGCAGAGGGAGATCTGGCTTCAAAATGCAAACCCATAAGAATTCAGCTATGCTAAAATCCATCTCTGTTACTCATAGATTCAATCATTTCTCAAAATTGCAGGGTTTAAAGGAAATGGTTCAGCATTAAACTAAATGTATAAGAAACTCTTCCCATATCTAAACACAGTAGTTCAAGGTCCATCACATTTTATGTTGGACCAGAGTTTTCTGTACTGTCTTTAATTCTGACCACTCTTGAAAAGGACCCCCATCATTTGATCATTCAGCAGGCATGTGATGGACACATCTAAACATTTCCTTTATCTGCTCTTTCTAGTGTCCAGGATGAGGCTGTGGACAAAAGCAACTTTAAGAAATGCAACCAGATTGCTTTTTACAGGTATGGAGAATTGTAGTGTAGTTACTCATTGACTTTTAATCACAGCAAGTCTGCTGTTTCAGGATTTGTCTTTCAAAGATGAGCTTTCCACTTACCTATCAGCAAGCAATAATCAGCGGACCTTAAAACGTGCAGTCTTACGCCAAGAATGTCTTCCATTAAAGTTCAAAAGGATCAGTCCTCTCATCTGACAAAACCCCAGCAATATTTTAATTTAAGTGCACTCAAATGCAAGTTGTTCTCTTGACATGGATGTTTCTTGACTATCTGCAGTTCAAAGCAGCAGAACACTCAATAGAAATCATTAGTCTGTGACAATAGCGTGTGTGATTACAGTCCTGTTGAGCAAATACCTTGGCCAGAATTCAGTGTCAAATCTAAAATCTATCTCACTAGTCCCTTAAAGCTAACCTTATGCTAAGTCATATTTCTCATCCCATTTCTAACTGTGCTGTCAACCTTTTTCTTTCCTCCATTGTGTTCTTTCCTGTGCTGACTGAAAGAATTGTTGCCTATTGTTACACCAATTAGTCACTGACATATTTGGTTTATTAATGAAGAAGTTTGTCTTTAAGGTAGCCTCCAAGACACTTATCTTCAAATAGTTCATAAAACCTGGGCTTGGCGTGGAGAATTCTACAAACAGTTGAAAGAGCCTTTATTTCAGGATCTCTGACCTAAAAACATTATCAGAGCCAAAAGCTGTTGTCAAAACTCTGTAGTCATTAAACTTCTTGAGAAACAATTTGCTTGGCACATATTTGGAGGTTACAAATTACAAACGCACACTGTTTCATCACCCCAGAATGTAGAAGGTGTTCCTTAGGGAGTTAGAGGGATATATGACAGAAAATGAAAAACAGATTATTCAACTGAAATTTCAGGGATAAATGAAAGAACAGCTAAGAACTGGACACATGAGACTATTATTGTTATAAAAAGCCATATAAAGTGGTGACGGGTGAGCCCCTGAATTACTCTAACATCTCATTTGTAAGCATTTAGGTGTGCTCAGAACTCTAGTCGTTCTTTTTCCTCTTGACTTAAAGTGCTAATAATTGTATTTGAAAAAGTTCAATAAAAATGATTAAGTAAACATTTCTAACAATATTATGTCCCTCTGTATAAGCTACAAGAGCTGGGGAGACCAAAAATAATTTTCTGTCTTGGCAGGCGTCAGAAGCTTCTACATCCTGGAAAGTCCTTGTATCGAGTGTTGTTGGATTCAGTCACTTTAAGTGATGAGAATGTCAAATTCCAAATCATTCATGAGGAGAATAAGGTGAGATACTGCATAGCTTAAGAGGGTGCTTACAGAAAGAGCAGTGAATATTGTCAACACAACTAATAATATTTGCAGGTTTTGAGATTCTTCAGTGATAGATATTTGAGAGATAATGCAAACTATCAGCCTAAATATGTCAGCATTTAACTTTAAAAAAAATTAATGGCTTTATGAAGAAAAAGAGTTGTGAATAGAACACTTTTTTTCTGAAAAATATTTTTAATTCAGAGTTTTCTCCACTATTTCAAAATAATTTCTTTCTCTGTAATGCTAGATATGAGATGCTTGAAGATAAAGAGTTCACTTAAAAGGCATTGCTTTTTCAAAGGGGTGAAGTAGAGTTAGCTGGTGTAAATTCATATGGGTGATGATTTTTACTCTCAACAATGCTAAAGAACAATAAATCAGAAAGCAGACATGTTTCATTTTTTTCCAGACAGTAAGTGTTTGGTGATGCTGTGTTAAAAATAAAACTTTTATCCTTATGAGTTTATCTGTTTGTTTGCTCACAGGTTCTTCTACAAGTAGAAATTTATGAAATAGAAGGCAATATTTTCAGGTTTAAAATCGATGAGGCATCTCCTCTCAGAGCAAGATACAAAGTTCCTGATGTTCTTATAAAGGAACCTACCGCCCAGAGGTAAGTGATGGGTGATTTAAGTGATGATGATTTAGCACCTCAATATCTTATACAGATTCCTCCTTTATATTACAGTACAGTTGTCCTTCTACAATATAAAGTTCTTACAGGAAGAGAAAACAAAAATGCATGTGGTTTATTTACTTTCAAAAAATAATGTTAAATACTTAGGAGAAAGTTTTATCATACACATAAGAAACCTGAGCCTATTTGACCCAATCAGAAAATAGCCTACTTGTAACAATGCAAAGTTTTTACCTAAGGCATTACCTGTTAATGTGAAAGGAATGCAAGCTCTGGATAGTTTTCATGGCAGTTCTGTAACCACTTTTTGCACTATGCAGTGAACCCTGAGCACAGCATGTATTTCTGGCCTTCTTTGGCTCAACATTAGCCTTGAGGTTTGTGTAATGTATGCAGATATTCTTAGCCCATCTTTTGTATCAATTGTTATTTAGTTACAGTGGATTTCATGTGCTGCTGATTGATATAAAGCTGTTGTTGCTTTTCATTTGCAAGACTGTTCATATCCCACAAGGAGGCAGGTATTTTGGTACTGTCAAGTGTTAATGAGGACTACAAACTTCAAATCACAGCAAACCCATTCCAAGTTGAGCTGCAGTCCAAGGGTGAGACTGTTATGAGTGTGAATTCCAATGGTTTGTTGTATTTTGAGCACCTACAACCACCTCCCAGTGACAGGTACAGCATTTGTCTATCACGTCATTGTATATACTGGTTGTGCTGTAGCTGAAAATAAACTATGGAATTGCAATTTCTGAAAGCTGTTATACACTGAAACATGACTTCTCTTTTACTTCGTAAGTACAGTAAATACAAGGGGAAGTTTTAACAAACAAATTCTAGATCAATTAGCTGCAGACTGCTTTAATTCCTTGCAGCAGCCATGTGCAAAATGCTAACCTCATTTAATGGCCAATTCTGCAAAACACTAAAGTATCCTGGTACCCCTTGTCTTTCTTGGGAATGAGTGATGGTAGTATGATGAAGTTATTAGTTTCATATTTTTTCTCAGTAAATTTACTCTTTAAGCAAGTGTTATTCACTAGAAGTCAAGTTTTGTTCAACTTGCAATGTGCCATCTAGTTGCAAGATGTCATAGGTTAATCCCACTACAAAGTGCTGGAAGGATGAGAAACCTCAGTGCAGGACATGTCATGATTAGCAAACGGGCAGAACAAGTGTCTCTCTTGTGGAGCATCATTTTAAACATTGAAATTAACAGAGAGACCTTAGCGGAATGATAAAAAAGTGAGGATCTTCTGGGCAGGTAAAATGCTGATGCAGATAGAAATAAACATGAAAGGCCAATAAGTCAACCTAACTCAAGTATTGAGTGAAGGTTATTTTAAGGCATTGAATATTAAAATTATTTCCAAGTTTGCATGAAGTCTTACATAATGTTTAAAGCAATGCATGGTGCTATTGTAAGTTTCTGTTTGAAATCCTTGCTTATGTTGACAATAAACTGATTATTTCTATGTATTTGTTTCCATTAGAAAACATACAGCACAAAATGAGGAGGCAGCAAGTGACTCCTCTAAGGTAACCCATGCTTACTGCAATTCCAGCAGGAATATTTTGTAAAAGAAAATTAAATTACATGTTCATTTTGCCCTATAGTATGTTTACAAATACAGTCTAACCACTTTCAAAAAGGACCTGGTATAACATTGTGAGATACTTTACAAATTCATAGTTGAAGGAAGGTTTATGTGTTTTACCATGTCTCTAGAAGGCATCAGTCAGGTAGATTTAGCACAAAAATTGTTTTTTTCTATAGCCTTTTTATTACTAATTTATTTCTCTTTGGTTCTCCTATTTGATCTGCTGTAGATGGGTAAAAGGAAGCTTTGTGGTCATATTTGTCATTTTCAAATTCCCTGTTCATTGCAAAGAGAGTTTCAAAAGAACAAGACCTTTTTTATAGCAGTCAAAAAATATATCTCCACATACATTCAGGCTTAATACAGAAATAAAATTCTCTCTTAAAATAGACCAGGTCCTGGCAGTGCATAGAGGCACATAGCAGTTTTCCCAGGAGGCTGAGCTGTGTCTGGGATATAATTTTAGCCCCCTGCAGAGCAGATGGCTGCTTACTCTGCTATCCTGTTATAAATGGCAGGAGCTATGCTGCCTTCAGCATACTTAGGTTTGAGCTCTGATTTCTGCCAAGGAAAGCACACAGCTGCAAGAGGCCACGTCCACTTATTGTAGGATGAATGTAGAAAAGAAAACTAGGGAAGGCACTGCAAGAAGTGTAAATTCTACGATAATGAATTACAGGACACAAGGAGGTTAAAAGTATCAGTTACAGACACTCCAGAGTGTCTGAAGAGCTTTTTCTGTTGTCTGACCTTTACTGTTTGGGGGAGTGAGTTGGTTTCTCTTTATATGGTTTTTTTTTCTGTTTGGTTCTACCCGTGCATTTCATAAATTTATTCACTATCAAGGAGTAACACATTTTTTACAGTGAGAATAATCACTCACTGGAACAACTTTCCTAGGGATGTGGCATAGTCCCATCATGGGAGGTTTTCAAGATTTGTTTGGACAGCCTGCTAGATAATGTCATCAAGGCTCCCTTTACCATTAAAGGTTGGACCAGGTGATCTTTTGAGGTCCCTTTCAAACTGGGCTATTCTGTCATTCTGTGATTCTATCCAAGACCTCAGATATTACTTTTATGCTGTAGCAGACTGATTGTGTACAACATATGCACATCAGTTCTTCAGTGTAAATTCCTGGAGCTGAATCTGTGTTTTTGATTAATTTATATTAGACATATGTGGCAAAAAAAAGCAGTATAAATCTCATGTGAATAAACATATTTTCTTAAATCTTAAAAATACATGATGTGTGCAGTTTCATTTGCTAGGCTTAGCTATTTCGATTTGTACAGGAAAAACAAGAGGACCTAGGTCTCTGGCAAGAGAAATTTGGCAGTTTCTTGGACATCAAAGCTCATGGTAAGTCTCAATCTAGTTCTGAAAACACCTTTACTGTTTTGCATATACCCATGTTCATTCATATTTCTATCTGCTTTCTGTTTAGCTGCTTAATGTTTATCAATGTCCCACTTACTCCTGCTTTTCAGTTCCTTAACTTTGTTTTAATCAGAAATCAGTGATGGGTAACAATTTGACAAAAACTCTGCAAATATTCATTTGATCTCTGTTTAAGAGGGAACACATTAGATGTGACCCATTTCATCAACTCACTGTATGCCATTTCTGACACAGCATTAACACTGTCTGCATTGTCTGACTTTACGTATATATATTGTATATAATACATTATTTCCTTTTCTTTTTTTTTTTAGTATTGGTACATAACATTGACGTCACCTGTAGTTTATTCTCATGACATATCAGAAGTCGTGATATCTAAGCATTAATAATTGTCATAAAGAAACTTTTGTGAAATGTGGACTAAAAAGGAAATACTGAGCAATCTTAAGTGATAAAGACAAAGGTTATAGATACATGAGAGTGGTAGCTCAAATACAATTTAAATTGTAAATTACCAAAATATATGATGATCTGCTGTCCATCCCATTGTATTCTATATTAATTAAGTTGATTAGCTTTGGCCATTACCATTATCATGCAGACTTTTATAGCAACAAGCACCACCTAGCAGCTGCAGTAGGAAGAGGGAAGTCTGAAAGCAATTTATTTTTGTGGCAGAAGCTTCCTCAGTTCACAGTCAAGACACAGAGGTCAGGAAGCTGTTGCCCTTGTTATTCATGCTATTTCTAATGTCTTAGGCCAGCATCACGTTTTTGTGTTTTCTGTGTCAGAGGAATAAAGTCCATATGGTCAGATTCTGATCTTGTCTGCAGGATCTCTGCCTGCCAAAAGTTGCTCTCGATTCAGTAGTGTGACAGGATGATATCACTGGTAGGGACTCTTGTGCATGCTACTCCCCTGGCTGAGGCTGAAGAGAAGACCAGTGGGAAACAGACAATTCAGATCCTGAAGTCCTGTGTGCTGCAAAGTTTGGCTTTTAGGTACTGGGATAGAAACAGGAGATAATTTTAAGCGGTTTCACTACTGAATAAAGAAGTGACCCATGATTACATGGATTTGGGATTTTTTTCTGTTAAAGTGATTCATTTTATCTTGTTAAGAAGTTCAAAATCAAAAGAAATACAGTAAAATCTGTTTCAAACATTACCTCTATAGAACAGAAGTAATAATGGAAGTGAAGTTGAAAGGAATCATGAAAGACTTAATTACTGAAACATTAAAACCCTTTTTCTTTTGATTTATTCAGTTAGGTTGCTCTGCTTTATTCCTTTCAGATAAGCCTAAGAACTCTGCATTCTCATAATTTAATATTATTTCCACAGGTCCTACTTCCGTAGGCATGGACTTCTCTTTACATGGATATGACCATGTTTATGGAATACCACAACACACAGAAACACTTCTTCTCAAAAACACCAGGTAAAGGTGTCAAGGCATCAGATTGCTAGTGAATGCAGTGTCTTTTTTTTGTTGTTGTTGTTTTGTAAGAGAGAGCTATAACATTGTATTAATGATTTAATGCAGACAAGAGCTTGAGATATGTGTATCATATAGTGTATATTTTAGTTTAATATCTTAGTTAGTTGAATTGTAGCCCCTATCCATGTGGAGTAAGACATTCTGCTTTCCCTAGTGTGCAATTTCATGAATGGCCCTTTCTGTTCTCTCCTAATTTTCCATGCATTTTTTTTCTGACTTCCAGGATTGGTCGTGTTTCAACAGAACTCATAAAAGAGCAATTCTATGGGAGGATGGGAGAGTTCAGAAATAATATTTTAGGATTTAAAGCAAATGCACAGTAGTCTCACTGGCAGCAAAAATCTTGTTTGCTTCAGATAGTGAGGACCAAAGCAAAGAAGCAGTAATCTAGGCAGTCCATATTTCAGTTCTGGATGCTAAACAAAAGACCAGAACACAGAGCACTCACTGAGTATTCACCAGGTTTAGTGAGACAGCAACAGAGTTAAAACTAGCCTAGTGCAAGATGCTTACGTGTAACAAACACATCTGTTTGTTTGTCCTAGTGATGGTGATGCCTACCGGCTTTATAATTTGGATATTTTCGGCCACAAGATACATGACAAAATAGGTATTTATGGTTCAGTACCCCTTCTCTTAGCACACAAGCCTAACAGAACTTCAGGGATCTTCTGGCTGAACTCTTCAGAAACACTGGTGGATATTAGTACAAAGGCAGTAGCTGAGGTGAGAGTTATTCACTTTCCTCAGAATTAAATTACAAAAGAAAACACTTCAGGACAAGGCCAACAGGAATATAACACTATTGGAGATTTATCTTTTGCTCACTAATGAAGAATTGTCAGTCTCTTCCTCCTGTCCTCCCTATTGCTAAATTTGTTGTATTAAACTAAAAGACCAAAGAGATTACTCCTTTCAAGAGCTAAGTTATAGATCTTGTATCTTAACAGGTCTACAGGAGAAGACAGAGAGAAAATAGATAGAAAAAATCTACACAGATGGATGTAGAAGGCAAAAAAAATTGTGGACAAAAATCTTGACATTCACTTGGATTTGAGAAATTTTTATGAGTGTTTAAATTCTTGGAATTGCCACAGATTTCTGCTTAGCAGGCTCATTCTTCTGTGGAATGACCTTGAAGAAACATAAAATATTCAGGAAAGGAACTCGCTCTTGAATCATGAACATGTGAATTCTGTTAAAATTGAAACAATGACAAGCAAATCTTGCTTTTCCAGCACTGCATTATGTGGTTAATTTTATTTTTTTTTTACTTATGGCATAGATATTACTCAAAGATCCTACAGAAAATTCATGGTCCTTAATTACGGAAATGCTTTAATATTTTTCCACTCATTACCCATTTTTTCTCATTACCTATTACTCTGCTTTGTGTAAGTGGTATGAAAGGTAAAGGATTTGTGAAGGATATATAAGAAACATTCAGTGTGTATTCCTAATACCTGTCAGGTATGTGTTAATGAATTTTGTGTGTTTCCCTATTTGCTCCTTCATTGAATAAAAGTTTGATAGAGAGAGAGATTCAGGTTTACCTTGTTTTCCTTCTAAGCACACTCCATCCAGATCTGCTGCAGAGACTGCCAAGCAGAGAGCAGTGCCTCTAACTGATGTACGCTGGATGTCAGAGAGTGGGATCATTGATGTTTTCCTGCTGATGGGACCCACTGCATTTGATATCTTCAAGCAGTTTGCACAACTGACAGGTACTAACTCACATAACTGGAGTCAGAATGGCACACTTACCCAGGAGATTGTCTGAGGAACGTGCTGTACCCAAGAGTGGGTCAATATTTACCTAGCCCATTGTGTGCAAGAGGCCAGTTGTTCCCAAACTGCAGTATGTAGATCAAAGGCTCGTGCTTTGTGAAGACAGGCCTCTGTCCTTGTTTTCCCTAGCATTTGCAGCTGGTCAAACTTGCTTCTAATTGAGAAGCCAGCATAATCACTGCTATCTGAAACTGCACCCTTAGATGAAGAGGTGAAACACAGGGGGCTAGAACTGCCAGTCACTATCAAGACATGCCAACTTATAATGTGAAAAGTCTGAATTTATTGACAGTTCTCTCTTCATTCATATACTCTTTCTAGGCACTCAAGCCTTGCCCCCACTTTTTTCTCTGGGCTACCATCAGTGCAGGTGGAATTATGAGGATGAACAAGATGTCAAAGAAGTGGATGCTGGCTTTGATGCACATGACATTCCTTATGATGTCATATGGCTGGATATAGAGCACACAGATGGCAAGAGATATTTTACCTGGGACAAAAAGAAATTCCAGAACCCCAGAAAGATGCAAGAACATCTCAGGAAGAAAAAACGCAAGGTAAAAAATATTGCGGGAAGAAAGAAAAGACTTCTCTGTAGTGTGAATCTACCCAATCTAGCTTTAAGCATGGTACTTCAGATACTGGAAACAGGTAAACTACAACAGAATAAATTACACTGTGTTGCCATCTGGTGATGCTTCCAGCATGCAAGCTATCTTGTTTAATTCAGTTCTTCGTGCCATTTTATTATTTAGTAGTTTGTTCTGTATTCTGACAATCCAGTTTAATTTGACCCATGTGAAACTCCATATTACAGAAGCAGCTCAGTGCTGTCATTGATGAACACAGCAGAAAACTTTTCTTCTTAACATGAGCTTTCACCATTGATAGTTTCTGTGGTTGCTTCAGCATTTCTTTGTGTTTCTGTATTTCTGTTTTTACAGCTAAAATATTTTCCTTGGAATTATTGAGTTGTAGAATTGCTTAATGCTTGATCTTTGTCAAAAGTCAATGAACAGGGGATTGTTGAAATAGCATTCAAGTTTTATAATCTCTCAATTGGAGCTATAGTACTTTCTCAGCTCTGCAGCAAAGCAGCAGAATGTAACTGCAAAACACAATACTTGTTGCTGTTGTATGCTACACAAACTAAAATGAATTTAAATGTCTTAAGGCATATGATTTTAAGCAGGCACATGAACACAGAAGTCAGATATTTTCCCATTCACAGAATACAGCAGTGAATTTAACATGTTTTTAGGGGTTGGGGTACTTGCTTTTATCTGAAACAATGTTTTTTGTAATTTATTTCAGAAGGGTGAGTTCATGCACTCCTTGTGAATTCAGGTCCTGTACATATATCTAACACAGTATATAAAAAACCTGGTATCTGCTTTTTAAAACACAGCTCTCTTCTTTACCTGAGATCAAGTCATTCTCTGCCTTTAACAAAAGTGAATTCTTACTGTTTTATTAAGCACAGCTGATGTTAATTATGTGTTTTATTTTCTTACCCTGGCAGCTTGTGGTCATCATAGATCCTCATATTAAGGTTGATCCCTCGTATGCCCTGTATGCACAGGCAAAAGAAAAGGGATATTTTGTGAAAGACAGAAATGGGCAAGATTTTGAGGGCATCTGTTGGCCAGGTAAAAAACTCTTTGTGTCTTTATATTTTAAGCTGTTTATTTTAAAAAATTTGCAGAATAGTTTAATTGGGATGCATGGAAGCAGAATTGAATTCTCATATTCCCTGCATTTGTTGTAAATACTAATAATTATAATAATAATTAAAAATTAATATAATTTATAGTAATGGGGGGGTTAGCATAATCATGTCATGATTGCCTCAGCTGTAGAGGTTGCCTCTGTTATATCTATTGGATCTGCAGATAGTCCCAGTGCCTAGAACTAAGAGTTGGATTTATTGATGAGAACAGCCATTCCTCTTCCTAGCTTGTCTTGGACACAGAAATGCAGTCTGGTCCATTGCAGTGAGCACAGCTTATGTAGTCTGCATGAAATTTAGTGAACCCTGATCCAGAATACTTTGATTCAAGAGTAATACAGTGATTTGACAAATGATGTTTCATGAGAAGAACTCATTGCAGGGAGGCAAAGGAGGTTGTCTCCCTTCTTTACAGACAGGAAGCCCAGAGTCCTGGCAAAGGAATGATTATGGGAAAAATCAAGGACATATTACAACTTCTAGCAGCATGGCAGGATGTAGTTATTCAGCTTCTCAGTAACACTTTTCTGTTTGAGCTCAGAATACCAGTGATGTTGTCTTTCCCTGACTACTTACTTGTTCACATGTGAACATATTTCAAACTGCTAGCAGACATCCTTAAATGGTGCTGAGCTTCAGACCTCATGAATCTAAGTGTGTTGACCTTCACAACATGGCAAGGGGTGTACTGAATTTCAAGTCAGCCTGGAATTTGCTCTTGAGCTTTAATTTCAGAAAAAATAACAGCTACATTATTGCTGCCTGTGGAAACCATTGTAGCTTTAGGCTATTGTATATAGGTGCAAAGACAATGTTCTTAAAATCAGATAAATAATTGGAACCTCCCACATCCACAGGTTCCTCTTGTTACCTGGATTTCACCAATCCTGAAGTGCGAAAATGGTATGCAGATCAATTTGCCTTCAAAACATACAAGGTTTGTATTTATTTGCTCTGATCTACATATCCCAGAAAGCCTGAAAAGGGAGAAGAGAGAAAATATTGTCTAAGTAAACTGTTGGCCTTTGTAGCTCTATTATTGTGTAGAGGAAAATACCTTGATAAGCTGAAGTACCACAGAAGGCTTTTCTCCATGGACTTATCTACACTGAGACAGCTGGAACCCTTATGCCACCAGTGAAGACACACACTTAATTCCAGCAGTAAAAGGGACAAACTGCAGGCATTTTAAGAACCCATAATCTAAAACAGCTGCTGCTATTCCAGCCTTTACTACCATGATAGCACACAAGGAGTGATGTGGGAGTGCACTCTCACAGCTTAGTCACTTCATCCTGACCTTCCTGCCTAGTGCTGAAAGTGTCTCAGTGACCATTGCTGCATACCTCCAGTTCCCCTCAGCCTGCTTCAAAGTTCTGGTTTGCAGTAGAGTTGTTGAAATCACTTCCCTAGTAGACATACATAGTAGATATTTCCCATGCTGCTTTTCCTCTCCAGCTTTCACCTCTGGCCTTCTCTGATTTTTCCTTACGGCTGTTTTATACTTCTCTTTTCCCTCACCATAAAGCAGGAATAGCAAGTGCCTACTGAGTTTTGTAAGAATTGCAAAGATCAAGTGGGCTTGCAGGCTGCTACCCTGACTAGAAGGGCCTCTAAGAGGGATGAGATGAATGACTGGGGGCTTTCAAGTGACCTTGAGAAGTGTAATTACCAAGCTTTGCTTTTGTGCTGCTGTTTCTACTCATACCCCAGACTGGCCTGACACCCACTTGAGATAAACACTCAAAGTCACAGGATTGACTCTGTCATGACCTAATTGAAGCCTTGTGTCACAGGCATCCACTAATATCCTCTTTGTATGGAATGATATGAATGAGCCTTCAGTCTTCAAGGGGGCAGAACTAACAATGCAGAAAGATGCTGTGCACTACAACAACTGGGAGCATCGGGAAGTACACAACCTCTATGGATTCTACCAGGTAAAGTATCTGGAGACACAAATAGCCGTTATTCTCATGGAGTATGTGTGATGTGGTACTTCATACAGCAGTAGGTATTCTATAACCTTCATCAAGGCCTGAAACTGCTGGATATTGCAATATTTGAAATAAACTGTGATTGGTCACAAGAAAATGTGACATCATCTGTGCCTTACTACCATAATCATGTAAATTACATTGGCTGTGACTATTGAATCTTTTTGTTAATGTATATTCTAATAAGAACATGTTATTTAATAATAGGTATTATTTCTGGGTACAGAATTGTCTTTGTTTTTCTGCCTTAGAAGGGCTAAAAAGACAGTGTACAAGGTACCCTAATTACAGAGGTTTGTCCTCCTGACTTTTCTATTCATGATTTTCAGCAAATGGCAACTGCAGAAGGACTCATCAGACGTTCTTCAGGAAAAGAGAGACCATTTGTCCTCACACGATCTTTCTTTGCTGGATCACAGAAGTATGGTTAGTAAGGATTAGCTGGATGCCTTCCTTGCTGCTTTTTTCTATTAAGTTTGATGGATAGTAGTCTAGAGAGGACAGAAACTGTCTTAGAAATACTGATGTGGTAAGCTCATAAGAGTGCAAGTGATTAAAAAAATCAGGAAAGGCTGGCAAGGTGTGTATGAGTCAAAAGTAGAACAGCAACCTGTGTCCTGTGACAAACCAATACCTGATTTTATTGCCTATTTCAGGAGCACACATGTATAAAGAAAAAAAAAATGTGCAATGTACGGGAATTCCAAAGTAGTTCATGATTATTCTTGTCTTCTTTCCTTATCTGCAAGCATAAACTGAGATATATATTCAGTTTTCCTGCATAATCCTGAAACTGGTATTTCCAGGGGCAGTGTGGACTGGAGACAACACGGCAGAGTGGAGTTACTTGAAAATATCCATTCCAATGCTTCTTACCATCAATATGGCAGGGATTTCATTCTGTGGAGGTAATGTGTTTCTCACTGTGCATAAATGGTGCCACCAAGCTTGTATTCCCAAGGTAGACTTCAAGACAGACAGTGGAAAGCTCAACAGCCCTCTGCATTTCCAGGTGGTTTCACAGATTAGTCTGGTTTCAGAAGCCTGAAACCTGGCCCTCACTATCATGTCTCCATTAACTTTTGTGCAGTGTTTGTGTTCCATCTGGAGCAGCAGTCCTCAGGTAGTGTTCTGTTCACAGCATCGCTGTGACAGTCCTCTGTCCCTGGGAAAGTCACTCACTTAGCCTTGAAAACCTCTCTTGAGATTTTTTTTTCCAAGCATAACTTGTTGCACTGGTTTTTTACTCTTATTTGGACAAACAGCTGCCCAACAGCTGAACGGAACAGTGAACAAAGCGTGAAAATGCATGGATTTATACACTTGGAATGTTTGTTAGAGGAGAGCCTCAAATTTTTCAGAGCAATCTCCAAAACTGTGTATTTTTATTTGTCTGCGCAATATCTAGCTGATGTGGGAGGGTTTATTGGAGACCCAGAACCAGAGTTACTTGTTCGCTGGTATCAGGCGGGAGCCTACCAGCCCTTCTTCAGAGGTCACTCTAACATGGAGAGCAAACGGCGCGAACCGTGGCTCTTTGGGGAGAAGAACACCCAGATCATCAGGAGAGCCATTAGAGAGCGCTACGTCCTCCTGCCCTACTTATACACTCTGTTCTATCGGGCACACACGGCGGCTGAACCAGTCATGAGGTAAGAGCATGAGCCAGGAGGCCTAGAGGGTATCTGCAGGAGCTTACTTGGAGAAGGGAGGTTAAATTACCACCTCTTAATTTTGTAGTTATTTATTTGACTATTAAAAGGGAGAAAAACAGACAAAAGTTCTAATACTGAATTCTCTTTTCATGCATTCTGCAAGCTTTGTTAGGGCTCTCAGAGGAAAATTATGTTCTGTGTTTTTTCCCAAATGACATCTGGAACACACTAATTCAATAAACACATTACAGTCTTTGAACTTTTTAGAGTAGTCTGGGCTTCAAACTTTTCATCATCATAAAGACCATCACATAGTATTCCAACCAGTACATAAAACAGTGCTTAATGGACTGTGAACTTGTTGACCTTGAAATGTAAATGCCGTTTTGCCTCTCATGAAAACTGTTACTGCTTAACTGTTATTGTTATAAAATCTTGTTTCATATTAATAGTTTTATAATTTTTCTGTAGTATTGCTTTCTTTTAGTAGAGAATTTAATAATCTAGAACAGAAATGAAATTATAAAATAAATTATTTGTTCTGTTGCTGTCTAACCTCTTAAAAATGTACCTCTATGGAACTGAATGCAGCATTTCTTTCGGGAAGAGATTAATGTCATTAATTTCCCTGTTACAGATTATAATCTGTGTGTTTGCAGTTGCCCTATAACTGTTCTTTTGCTCACATTTACCTTTATATTTTGTTATGCAGATACATCTCATAAGTTTTAAAAACATACAGGTCTTTTTGACAAGGGTTGAGTGGTTTGAGTTTTGAAGATAATTTGCATTACAGACATAGTAGTGTGAGTGTCTGTCTGCATATATGTAGGTGTAAATGCACCTGTTTTATGCACTGACATAGACAGTGGGTTTCTGTCTTTCTTGAAATGAAGCTTTTGTTGGCATATGAAGTGCCCACAGTATTAAATCACACTTCCATTGTGTTAAGTTTGCTGCAGTAGGTACAGAATTAGAGAGGAAGTGTATTTTTCTCACTGAGACAAGCAGAATGGAAAGAGTGTCTCATTAGCAAGCACATGAGCAGCAGGACTGCAGTGAACAAGTGCATGCCTGTGAGTGAGCAGGTGAGCCAGGCTTTTGTGTAAAGAAACCCAGACCCTGTCTCTTAACAAGCTATTGTTGTCATAATCTCTCAAACTTTAAATATACAACTCCTGTTCCATAACCAGATGGTTATTACACTACCCTTTTTTGAGAAAGACTGAAAATGAGCTTCTGGTGCAGGTTTTTCAGGTGTGGCCAGGGCGAGACTTTCTATAAAAGCAGCAGGGAGGTGTTGAGAACAGGAAGGACTGTGCTGCAGGGACTACCTCATCAGGGGCCAGCATTGCTGGTAGACTGGGACACAAAGGCTCATTCATCTCTCCTTTGATAGAAGGAAGGTGGATGTAGTGCAAGGTTATGAGGAAGGCAGGAGGGAAGAAATCAATGC
Organism: Ploceus nigricollis; assembly: GCA_013399945.1. Taxonomy (NCBI): domain Eukaryota; kingdom Metazoa; phylum Chordata; class Aves; order Passeriformes; family Ploceidae; genus Ploceus; species Ploceus nigricollis. Next base: position 553,485 of record VXBC01008934.1, on the reverse strand, counting down.
CACAGAAGTAAAGATAAGTATACTGGAGTGTCTTAACCATGCTGTACTGGGGACTCTCAGCAGGGGCAAAGGGGCACTTTGAGTCACTGACACAAAAGAGAACCTTGCACTATCTTCAGGTCTTGGTAACTGTTCCTTGTAAAGAGAGGGAGAAAATGGAGCCTGAAAATTGAACAGGTTGATTGGAGAGGGAAAATGTAACTGAATTCCATTATCTTTCTTTTCTACAGGTCTCTCTGGATAGAGTTTCCAGGGAAAATGGAAACTTTTGATGTGGAAAATGAGTACATGCTGGGTAAGCAGATTCCCTGCAATTTGAGATAAATATTTGTGAGGTGTTGCATGACAAAAAGAAAATATAAAAACACTGCCCAAGATTTTAAAAAATTATAATTGAATATAGAACTTGAGACCTCTTTAAGGGACCTACTTTTAACAGCACTTTGAAAACATAGGATGTAGGAGATGCAAAAACTCAGCTGTATCTCACTAGTCACTTTGAAAAGACATGATTGGTTTTGACCTGAAACATCAAGTTCAGTGGAGCAGCTAAGATCACAGTCTGCTTCAAAAATGGCAGTAGTAAACAACTGCCACCCAAACATGATTGGTTTTTACTGTGGTATGGCTGGCTGCTGAAGTCAGTCAGCCATCAGCCCACTACACAAGCCTTTTTCTTCAGTAGAAAGTGAACCTAAGCATATGACATGCCCAAGCAAGCTCCTGAAATGGCTGTGGGAGGTTGACAACCCCAGAGCACACAGGTAGGTTCTGCTCTGGGGAGATGCAGCCTTGAGGACCATAGCTGTGTTTATGTTTTTCTCCAGGAAATGCTTTGTTGGTGCATCCAGTCACAGAGAAAGAGGCCAAGACAGTGACAGTTCTGTTTCCAGGGTCAGAGGAGGTGAGGGTGTATATGAATTGCTCAACTTTTCAGCTCAAAGAAGTATTTTATGCAGAAACCTTCCAGCTCCCCATCTAATAACTGCTGAGCACTACTGCTGTGTCAAGTCTTGGCTGGCCATGCTGTGCCACTCTGAACCCTTCCTTCCATCTTGATGCCTTGCTTGCTTGGCTCAGAGTTAATTTGCTTTCTTGCTTTTCCACAAGCTGCTGCACAAATTTCAAGCCACCTGTAGTTTAAATCTCCCTTCAAAGCTTGCTCATCAATCACCATGAAACAGCTTCCCTACATTGTCAATTTCCTTTTTACAAGTATTTCTCTTTGGGTTAAACTTCTCATTTTATGTAGAGAAAAAGGGAACTTTGAAGAAAGGTCAAAAGGAAATCAGAGGGAAACTGTGGGGAGGGAAATTTTATCAAGACAAGCCTCAGTAGCCTGGGACATGTATAGCAAACACTGAGTAATACAGAGAGCAGTTCCTCTCTGAACTAAAGATATTTATCCACAGGATGGCACAGTGGTTCACACCTACAAAGAGCATTTGGCTACAGCAGCAGTGAAGTGGAGGAAGGGAAATTATTTGGGGAAAATAGTTGCTAAGGGAAAGCCTGAGACTCTAGAGAGTAAGCAGCAAAAGGGACTGTATGAGACCATGCAGAACCTTGTGACTCCACTAATGCACCTGAGAACAGTTAGAATTCTTCTCAGTTTAAGGAGAAAAAGAGGCTAGGCTCTCCAGACAAGTTAAGGAAAATACTTTTATCAAGATCTCTGTGGCAATTGAGTGCTTAGCACACTTAAAGTACTTTAATATGCTGCTATAGTGTGGTGCATGGGAGATTCAGATGCAGCTCGCTTTTGTCACCTGTTATTAGCAACTTTGTTGTTAATTTTCACTTCAATATAAATATGCTTTTTCAAGAACTATATTAAAAAAAACCAATTTTAAGTGTTTCATTGTTTTGCACTTCCAGATGCTTTAAGACCTACAAATCATTATGCAAACTGTAGAAAAGGTCAGATAATTTTTGTGCTTCAGAAGTTACAGTTTATTCTTTTCATCCAGAAGGTCATTTAATTTAAAAAGTAAATGTTTTTTCTTGCCTATCAAATAGGTTGTTAGGAATACTGGCAAGTTAAGGAGAGTAACTGCATCTACAGAGGGAACAGATTTTGGCACATGTGTCATGCTCATTCTTATTTCATTTTTTCTAGATTTGGTATGATTTCAGAAAATTTCAGCGAATGGAAGATGCAGGCAGAGTGAAGGTCCCAGTAACACTGGAGAATGTATGTTTTTGTTTTAAAATGCTACTTTCATGGAGCAGAAAAAAACCCCAAGCTTTTGTTTTGTCAATATTCAGAATCAGAAAAGTGACAGTTCAATTTCCTTGTAGAAATGTAATCTAAAATAGCTTTTGTATAAAAGTCCCATCTTCTTTGTTGTTAGATTGAACACTACTGTGTCCTGGTGATAAAGTGAGATGATATAAGGGCTACTTTTTCAAGCAAAATTAATTTGCTTATATACATATAGAAGATTACTACTATTCCTATTGTTAGTTGAATTATTTCCTTTTTATATTATGGTAAAAGTTCATTTCTAAGTTGAGCAAACTTCTGTTATTTCTGATCCTTGGTAAAATTACATTATCAGAGTGCAGGAACCTTTCTGCCCTGGCTTTGTGTTTTTGCAGATTCCTGTATTCCAGCGGGGGGGCACTGTGATACCTCTGAAGACCACAGCTGGAAAATCCACTGAATGGATGACAGATATTTCTTATGAACTCCACGTGGCCTTAGATGCAGAGGTACTCTGGGATAGGGTTCCCCTTTTGCAGAGATGTCTTCTACTCCATCTGATCTTTGTAGGTCCTTCTTGCCTGTTTGATCAGCACAATGGCATGTATTTGTGCAAATGGCACACAATTTGAGTGCTCAATGGCTCTTCTCCACTTGTGCTGTTTGAGGGACTCAAACCTCTCCTCCACTGTCCCCTCTAAGCATGACTATCTGAGCACAGCAGAGGCAGAACATTTTTCTGACCTTTTTCAGCCCTTGTCTAGTCCCTTGGAGAAAGGAGCAGAGAATGAGCAGGTCACAAACTTCCTTTTGGACACAGAGAAGGAACTTCCTACAACTGTCTTTGCTAATAAAGAGGTGACACATGGCACCTGCATCAATTTACAAAAACCAGGATGTCCAGCACTCTCAGAGCTGGATTGGCTGAGCCTTCCAGGGATACAAACTGCTAAAGAAAAATAAACACACACCTTCAATATGAAGCATAACATACAGTGGGACAGTTTCATTATTCAACACTAGAAGCTGCTGTTAATTTGTGTTCTATCTGGTGTGTTTCACAGGCCTGTGCCATAGGTGAGCTCTATGTAGATGATGGGCATTCATTTCAATATCTCCACAAGAAGCAGTTCCTGTATCGGAAATTCACTTTCCACAAGAACATTCTCTCTTCCAGGTAACAGCAATTATGGACAAAAGCCACCAACACACTGTCACTGGAAATGCCTGTTCTAGTTCATGAGGCCTTCTTACAAATGTAGCAGCATTAGTCTCATCTGCTGCTTAGTGAAGTCCAAGAGTGTGCACAATCTGTCATAAAACGGAGGTAAACAGAGGTAGTGTTCTACTTAAGTCTGAACGCAGTAACACATGAAATACTGAGGTGTCTCGTATTGTTTCAGCCTAGTCAAACTCGAGATTCTACAGATTGAAACAAATATAAAGTCAGTCAATAGAAGGAGTACAGCCTATCTGAGAGACAAAAAAAAATAAATCGGGAGATTTGCAAGTAGGCAACACCTGGAGGGTTTATATTTTCTAAGATTTGTTCTCTAACATAATCTTTGCTGAGAGGGTGGTCAGTCACTGGAACATGTTCCCCAGGGAAGTGGTCAAGGCATCAAGCCTTTCCTAGTTCAAAGCACATCTGGACAATGATCTGAGCCACATGTTTTAGATTTAGGTAGTCCTGCAGGGAGGAGGGAGTTGGGCTTGATTTTTACGTGTCCCTTCCAACCTGAGATATTCAGTGCTTCTGTCTGGGAACCAAAACCACACCATTGCAGTCTCCCAAAGTAATCAACAAATTCACCATATATATTAGCATGAAGAAAAACACTTGCAAGGAGGCACAAGGGGATAGCACCTGCAAAGGCTCAGTGACAAAACCTAAAAGCCAAAGAGATGCCAAATATGTCACTATAACACTTCTACTATTGAGGTATATTGCACAGAGGGCTGTGTAGTGCATAAATGGTGATTCTACAGGCATTTTTTAGTCATTGAAGCTTCAAAAGTATGCAGGAGTTGGTTCTAAAGCTACAAAATTTAACACAGAGCAAAACTAGTTTACCTTGTATAATGTGGTTAAAAGTATCCTTCAAATCTCTTTATCTGGAATATGAAATCTGAAAAGCTTAAAAATTCAGGATGGGAAAGAAAAATGTTGCTAAATTGCTAGCAAATCTAGAAGTTGGAAAAAAAAGTCATTTTGAGATTAATAACACTCTGTTCATTAAAAAAAGTTACATTTTGATTTGGGGTTTTTTAGAGCTTTTTAATAAAAATTGAATTAGTTACAAAATTAAACATGATTTTGTCTCAGATTGAAATATCTTACTTGAAAAAAATGTTAAAATTAGCTTTACGTTTCTATTTAGGAGTTTTAACTACGGTTTTGTGAAAATCCAGAACTTTTCTGGTTCTCAAAGCCATGCTTTTTGCCATAAAATAGCTTCTCAAACTGTTTTTCTTCTGACTGTGAAATCTGATATGCAGTGAAAAAATCAGCTAACAATGGGAAAAAGTTTTGCTTGTTTTTAAGAGAAAGATAGAGAGAAGGAATCAGTATAGGGAGCTTTTAGGATGAGACTGAAGTAATAATTTGTGTGATACTGAACTTATGCTGATGGAAAGAAATTTATGTATATGAAATAATTTTATTTTTTCAGCTGCGTAGATGAAAGCGGACAATACCACACTACATGTGTAGTTGAACAGGTGATAATTCTGGGATTTGGAAAGCAACCCACTTTCGTGACAGCCAGTGCCAAGGGTAATGAATTTACTTTCATTTTACTACAATTTTTTCAAATTCTGTTGCTCTGCTGCCATTCACTAGAGGTGTCAAACTGACAGGTGTGCAAAGGAAGTGTTACAGCATAGGAAGCCTCTTCGTTTAGTTTTCTTTGCTACTTTTTTATATCAAGGACAGAATTTAGTGAAAGGAACCAGCAGCTATTCACCACTAATACTACATTAGAACTGAAGAACACTGACTTTGAAAGATGATAAATACATCAGTAAATGTGGTTTGGAATGAACACATTCAGACAACATTGTCCTGCACAGAACATGAACAGAGATGGCACTTCAAATGAAGGCCCATTTGCTCAGGTCTGTCAACCTGCCTAGTCTAGAGCAGGAAACTTGCAGGCAAACCCAGATTTACTCTTCTGTTTCCATGCTCACCCAAAAGCTCTGGAGTTCCTGACTATATAGAGATCTCTAGAAGTTGTGAGGTATCCCATAGGGATAGTCAGTAGCATCTACAGAAAGGGCTTACAATTTCTGGTTGTTTTCCAAGCATGTCCCTTCACTTTGAGAATCATGGGGAAATGGACTTTCTGCCTCCACTTGTCAAGGGTGCGTGGAGGAGCACCGCTGCAGAAGCCAGGGTGATTTTTTTCAGAAAAATTCTTGAGTAGTTCCATAGTTTGATGTACCATAGTTTGAAAGATCAGAAAAAAAAGAAATAGTTACTTTCTTATTCCACTGCATTCTTATATGTGTGCTGGGAAGATTTGACTTCTATTTGTTTTTTAATCAATCCTTTCCATCAGTGGCAGGGACAGTCAGAAATAAAAACTGTAGAGAGTCATGTGTAGCTGTGTTTCAGAAGAATTCTTAAATTAAATAGAAAACTCTCTTGTCCTGTTCAGATGGGAAAAAAAAAGAAGTGATTTTCACATACGATACGAAGATCTCTGCACTGACACTGGAAAACTTAGCCCTGAGTGTTGATGCTGACTGGGAGATCTGTATCAGCTGAAAGAAGACTCAACTTCTTCAGAGAAACTGTCCATTGAGAGGCTGAGAAATAAACTGGGAGGACTTCAGATGTTCACTTGAATCCAATTAAATCAACAAATGTATTTTCCACCAACACACCCAAACTAACATTTCTTAAAATTTTTCTTTTAAAGCACTAATTTGGACTTGGGTAAATTTTCTGTTCAGCAAAAGTAATAGCACTAGGATTGTATCTTTGGGGAAAATAAGCTAAATACTATTTGCATCAGGCTAGCTGCAGTTAGGCATTAAGCTTCAGTTCTGCCTTCACTTGGAATAAAAAATCATGAGTTGATGGGGTGAGATTGTGGCTTGTTGGCACAGGCCTTAATGTAAGTATTTTAAAATCACACTATTCAGAGGCTGGAGCACTTGAGGAGATCTGGGCCAGTTCAACAAGCAGCATCAGCAGATATGACAGACACAGAGGTTATCACCAGAGTTCTGCCTGCCAGCTGCCTTCTGGACAGCAGTAAAACAAACACAGAAGGAGCCACCCAGTGTGATCACAGACACTTCTGCTTTCCAGTCCTTATGGCAATGCAAAATTAGCTGGTCTGCACAGGAAAGTAAACAGCAGGCTGGCCAAACAGCTCAGGCACTGGAGGTGAGGGTTGGGTAGCTTCTGTGGCAAGCACATATTTTTCTCTCTCAGGATTTTATTATAGAGAGAGACAGAAGAGAAGAAAGAGAAAACAATTTCTATTTCTGTCCCTTGTTTTTCCATGTGGAATGCATTTGGATATTGCTGACCTGGAGTCACTGGTTCATTGGATACTGGTGAGGATTGGCTCTGATGGCCAATCAAATCCACCTGTGTCTGGACTTTCTGAGGGGAAAGAGTCACAAGTGAAGTTAGAGTTAGTAATTAGATGGGGTAGTTAGAAATGGAGTACGTCGTTTTAGTATCCCTCTTTAAATAGTATATTAATGTATTATAATATAGATATAATAAAGAAATCATTCAGCCTTCTGAATTGGAGTCAGACAACATAATTTCTTCCCATCCTGGGTTCACCTGCATTTTCTCCGCAATAAGCTTGTGCCAGTCAGTTGTGCAATAGTAGAAGACAGTAATGGGGCAGTGCAGAAAGCTCCTTAAGAGCCAGCATTGAAACTTGGATTTCAAAAAGGCACAGGTCCTCCACTGGCATAGGATAGCAGCTATACTCACACAAAAACATTTTCCCTGTTACTGCTCCCCTCCATCTGCAAGTACTACTTTAAGAAAAAGTTTCCTGTTGGGAAAGAATTGGCATTGATGATTGAACGTCACTGATTAAAGCCAGCCCAGTGAAGGAGCTGTGCTTTTCCACATCTTCCAAGTCCTGCCAAGTTTTGGCTTCCTTTAGAAAAGTTTAGTCATGTCACTTTTTAGTACCTGGCTGAGATTTGAGCTAGGCATTTATGAAGCAGAATTTAATTTTAATGGGATTAATTCTGCATTCAGGCATCCCACTTTCTGTTACAACTCAGCCTAATGTTCTCTTGCCTTCTTTTCCCACAATCTCTGCAAACAGAACTAATGTGTTTTGATGCTTGCTTTGCTTGCAAAACAGAGGCATCCTGAGTCCCACATCCATTACATCCTGCCCATTCCCTCAGGCTTTTCCATCTTAGGCATCTCTTTTCACAGGCTGCTGTTGCTCCACAGGGTTTGTTTACCCTTTCCATTTGCTAAACTTGTCAGCTATATTATTTTGAAACCAGTTCTGCTTTGAGTCCAACCTGAACATGCCATCAATTGGGTTTCTGGTTTTTCTGGATTTCTAGTTCATTTAATTCCTTTTAGTGAGATAAGGAAGTATTTTCTAAAAACATCAGTAAATTAACTCGTAGGAAACAGAGAAGGATGGTCACCATTTTTGCCAGCTAAAGGTAACATAACATTACTAATCCCCCTATCATTCCCACCTGCTGCTGTTTGTCCTCTGCAGGGCAGATTTCCGGGAACAGCAAGCATGAGAGCAAACTGTGAGTGCTCTTGACTACTCAAGTGTAGTTTGTTCCCCACCAGACCCTTAGCTTCCTTCTTCCAACAGCCTAAATACTGTTGTGCTTAATGCAAATATGTTAATCCAGATAGAACAGCAGCAAACAGATCTTTTGCATCTGTGAAAAAAGACAGAGACCCTATTTTTTTATCAACTTCTAAGCTTTGATTGATTATTTCTTACTATATTTAAGCAGAGCAGTGCTTCTGACAAGATATAGTTATTGTCTTGGGTAATTTAATAAAATATTTTAACTGCTATTTCTCTAATTGGAAAGTGAAATAAAGTAATACTGAAGCAAGTTGCATGCCTTTTTCCTTCCAACCTTCTTTCTACTGTTAAGAATCACTAGTTAGTATTCTTCCAAGGGTACCTGGTTAATTTGCCTTTATTCTCTGGCCCTCAGTAAGATATCTGCACCATAGTAAGTACTCATAGGTCAGATTTTCAGTGGTATGAAGTTCCTAATGTCCATGGATTTCAGTAGCAATTAGTTGCTGAAAATCTTAGCAGTTGGGTCTTTAGATCTGATAAATTTCAAAGAATATTATTTACATTGCTGTTTGTAGTAGTTCACATATTTTTTCACATATTTATGCCATAAATGAAGAAATAAATTATTGGCATATCTTTACAAAAGAAATAATTTACTTCAATTAGTGAAAACAACTGGAGAGAAAACTCCATACAAATTAAATAGCAATATTAACATTTTAGATTAATTCACTAAAGATTAGTTCATTGTTACTGTTGAACAGGTCAGCTATTTGGGTACTTCTGCTTGCAGTAAATTCCATCGCATACAGGATTTAATTCCTGAGAATTTGTTTTGCCATTTGTATTAGACAACACATCCATTTTCCTCTATGGAAAATTGTGTTTATTTAAAGACACCATTTATCTTTTACTAGCAGCTCCTGTAAAAAAGACCAAAACCCTACATAACAAACCCATCTGTCCAGTAAGAAACAAGAAAAGGAAAAATTGTATTTTAAACAGGTGTAACTCCTGAACATGCCTAAAGAGCAACATTGGTGTAGAAGTGAGAAGTGCATGTCCACCTGCCATTCCACATGCAGGCACTGGCTGATCTGTTAGCTCTAGCAGTAGCAGGAGGTCATACCCTGGCACTTGCTGACCATCCCAATGAAAAAAAAAACAAACCCACTGCTAATCATTCACATGATCTTCCCGAGCAGCCCACAAAGAGTTTCTCAAATGTCATACCCCTACAATTCTTCCAGAAACAGAGCTCTGTATGTAAGAGATGCACTGGGCAGGAAGGGAGAATAGGAAAGAAAAAACATGCACAGGCTGCAAAATGAGCACTTTGCTGAGCTGTGCAGTGAAAGGCCCTTGCGTCTCAATGTTTGCATATCCTGCAAAGAGTGACACATGGCTCTGCCAAGCTGTCCTGCAATGTAGTGTCAAGTATGAGACCTGCAACCCTAGCATCTAAATGTAAGGAAAGTCATCAATTCTACATCTGAAGAACCCACCCTAAAGCAATTGCTGTCCTATTTTCACAAATGCTTGTGAAATCTGTCTTTTTCAATTGCCCTGTTGGTGCAAGAAGATTTGCATTCATGGTAAAAAGAAGAGGTTTTAGGCCACCTAAATGGCCTAAAAGACTGATAGATAACTAGAGGTTATTCAAGCTTGCCAACTATATATTACCTTCTTTAAAAGTTTCTCCGGGGGTGTTTTCTATAATGAGCTGTAGAGTTTGTCCACTGTACTGTTGATTTTAAATGTGTAAACTGAGCAAATGGCTGAGAAAAAAAAAAAAATCAGTGCTTTGGAAAATGCCATAGCCCTAGGCCAGAAGGTCAGCAATGTTTATGTGAGCCAGAAATTAGAATCATTAGGCAAAAATAAAACTGATGTCAACCTGTGATTGAAGACTTCCCAATAAAGAAAAATCAAGGTATTATGGTGCTTTTCTTGACGTATAAATATTGTCACCTTTTAAAGAACTGAGTTACAGAGGAAAGCAATATGTGTTTAGATTTTTGCTCACAGAGGCTGTGAATTTGTCCCTTATCTCACTGTTGTGTGAAAAAATATATGTGCAGAGTCAGATATTTCCTTTAACTTTGGTATATTCTAACACAGAGAGAATAGCCTAGTTTCCACACTAGGCTCTATAAACTTTTCAGCCCCTACACAAAAAGTTGCTTTTTTCATGGGAGGTAGCTATTACAAGGTGAATCTTAGTGTTGCCAAGCTGCTCTCCAGAGGAACCAAACCCAGCTGGCAGGTGACCTGACCTCAGTAGCATCAAATAGCTCCTTTTTCACCATTAGAAGTGTCTTCTGATCATCTCTAGTAGTAAAAAATTGTCTATGTGTTTTCTGACAGAAAGGGCAGAGACAAGTCAAGTATAACAGTTCTTTCAGTAGTGTCAGGACCATTGCCTGGCAGTACTTTGTACATAACGTTCCCAAGCCAGCAGGAGTTTCGCTTCCAGTTTCACTGTTCCCTCTACTTAAGGAAAAGATGAACTGCTTGCACCAGGAGTCAGCCCACACACAGAGGCCATCCCAGGAACATGCCTGGCCTTGGCACAAGCTGCACAGAAGACTGACACCATCTCCCTAATGCCCCCCCTCTCATTTTCCCTCTCTCTTTGCCTGTAGTTATTTTTAGATTTCACAGTTAAAGCTTGTCCCTTCTGGACACTTACACGCACAGGACAGCACACACACACGCTCTAGATACAACTCAGATACGGGAGTGAGCCAACTGATCATCTTGTCCCACATCAAGCAACAAATTCCAATATCTGATGACAAAATACTGTCCTTTAAGAGGATGCAAAACCACATGGAATTTTCTGGCTTGCAAATTTGACTAGAAGGCTTTCAACAGACAGAAAAGACGGTTTGCACGGCAACTTCCTCTTTTCTGAAATTTCCTTCCAGTTTGCAAGATCCTGCTGTCTTTCAGCATTTGCTGTCAGCCTGATTCCCATGCCGACCGCCATAAATGCAGCGGTGGCTCAGCAAACGGCTGCTGGGTCAGTCCCCAGCACCACTGTTGGCACCACGGAGGGGGCAGGAGGGGGCACAGGGGGCATTTATTCTGCCATTATAAGTCGCAATCAGCCCATTATCCATGTAAAGGAGAAGACCTATGAAGAGCTTCACAAGAAGTGCCTGGAGAAAAACATTCTCTATGAAGATCCTGATTTCCCACCAAATGAGTCGTCCCTTTTCTACAGCCAGAAAAGCCCCGTCAAGTTCGAATGGAAAAGACCACGTGTAAGTAACATGTTTGCTGATTGTCTTTTTCTGTAAATTGAAGTATACACTCTTTTTTGCAGAAATTGTGTGTTGGAGAGGCAGGTGGAATAAACTGGAAATATATTTCCTTAGAGCTCTCCTGGGAGATAACTAGCTAGGGCTGTGAAAGCTTAGGCAATGTGTATATAATGACTAAATACAATAAAGCAGAATGAAAACAACAACAACAAAAGAGATGGAATGAAATATTTAGAAAGAGATACGGGGAGCTGAATTTTCTTCTTGCATGGTTCACCGGGGATTTTCTTGTCTGAAAGTAGCAAAGAAAATCTCTCCTCCTTCTGCAACAAGTTATTGGGTTTGCTGAGGCTTAATTTTTTTTAACACTACCCTGTTTCACTTAAACCTTTATTTTGGTATTCTGCCATTTTTCTCATGTATGAAAATAAAAGGACAGGTTATGGTCTGAAACATGCTCTTAGTTCCCTGCATTGCTTATCCCACTTACCCACATGTGGGTATTCTAATCACTATGAAGACCCACTCTTGGCTACTAATCCCATTAATTTTCCTATTTGGTGGGTATTCCCCAGCCAGCCCTCCTTCTTCATCTTTTTTTTCCCCATCTCTCTCACTGGCAGAGGACTAACACCTCAGTTCCCAATTGATTCTCCCTCCTACTTCAGGAGGAGTTACACTTTTTCCCTGTCATATCTGCTGGGCAGCTGCTTCCCTGCAGCAAGGCAGCCTCTGGGATAGTGCCTTGGCCCCTGCCATCCCCTGTCTGACAGTGGGGGTGTTGGTCTGAGGAGCCTCCACATCTCCTTCTCTTTGGCAGTTTTTGGCCACCTCTTTTATATTTGCCATACTTCCCCTGTGCCCAAATCTGTGCTTCAGGGGCAAAGTCAGTGGTGATGGATAAAACTGACCCCAGGAGTGTAACTGAATAGCAAAAGACCACGAGCTCTTGTGGGTGGCTCTTACAGACGTGGAGGAAGGCCACGTGCTTCTGTTACAACAACAACTTGAGCAATGTGGAGGGATCAAAATGAGTCCCCCATCTGCTGTGTCCTGTGCACTTGTGCCCTGTCACTCCTTCATCATCACCATGGCTGCATCAGCCTCTAGAAAAGTGTGTGAATGGCTTAAATGCAGCCCCAAGTCAGTCAAGGGATGGGATTTCCCCTCTTTCTGCAGAGGGAAGAAGTACAGCAGTAGAGTGGATGAGTGCCAGCATCCTGCAGCAGACAGACTGCAAGTGTCATATTAGAAAGCATTGAAACAAAAGAAATGCACAGTGTAACTTCAGACTTGTCTTATATAACTGTGCAGGCACAGATCAAGCCTTTGTTATTGCAAAGGTTCAGACCAGGGTCTTAATTCCAAAGGCATTTCTTTAAGTCACTCATGAATATGTAAGTTTGGAGTTATTACTCATGTAGTAGCCACAGGCTGGGGACAATGTAAGACTTAAAATACAATGTAAACTTCAAACCCAAAGCTATCTGGTTTTTTTTGACACAAGCCAAGATTTTATGAAGTCAAGTGAATATGAAGGAGTAATACTGGGCTAAAGAGTATTTTGCTAAGAGGTTAAAGCAATAATTGGAGCACCATATATACTCAATTGCACAGGCTGTGTTTTGTAATAGTCTGTAAAGATATGGACAGCTTCTGTTCTTGTTAAATTGCAATGGTTTTCCCCCCCCTGCAAAGAAAGAAAATACTTTAGCTTATAAAATATATTCTTATAAAGTGGTAATTTTCATCACTTTGAAATTCAGGTCAATAGTTGAATAAAACTTGATAATGTAGTCTAAAAGATAAAAAAATACCTCACACTTCAGAATTCCTGAGAGACTATCCTAATGCTGACCAGTCTAGATCCTTTCCCTGGGGCATTTTACATGCCTCCAGACACAGCAAATAAACAAGTGAACAATGTGCTCTATGATCCCACTTAGAGGGCTGGGAAATACGCAACCTATTACTGACTCTCTGGCTTCCTGAGTCACCTTAGTCATGTCACTTCATCAATTTGTATCAAAGCCCCTCTACCCAGAGGTCACATCCTCCTCTGCCACCTCCCAAAATGCTTGTCCTCTATTGCTGTGAGGGCAGCGAATGCATGAGGACTGGCCTTGTCCCTTACCCACAGAAGGACAGGTGCTGTACAGGGCAGCTGGCAGCCCTGGCATGGGGGCAGTAAAAAGGTATTTGTAATTCTACCCAGCTAGTGACTGCCATGCCACGACATGAATGTGCAGAGAAGATCTCCTAATACTCAATTCAGACAAAAGCCAAGTGAGAGCCCTGAATGTTCGCCTGAGTAAAGTCTGCAGGATCCATCCCTCCAGTGTTTCTGTTCATGCAGGACCATGGTTTAGATACATAGAGGAAAAATTAAATCCCCCTCAGTTAATGCAAAATATTAAATTATTCACTCACCCACAGCAGGTAAGAGAAGCCCAAAGAGCTATTTACACCTACAACAGGTTATATCTGGCTCATTGACTGGCTGTGCCTCTCACAACTATGCTGCCAGTGGGAATTTCTCACAGCTGAGAGCAAGGATGAGGCCACTGATCTTTGAGAGCTGAGAAAAAGTCTGTGTTATAACATAACATGAAATATTGAGAGGTCCTGCTGCAGTCCTGTTTGGATCTAATGACACCAGGGAAGGCTGGGATAGGAAGGCTCTACTGTGACATTGTGCTTTCAAATGCATCATTGTCATTCTCCTCACTCACAGCCAAGTCACAACATAACCACCACATTCAATTACTTCCCCATGGTGATCCTCTCCATAGCCAGAAAATCACCAGGAGGAGCTTTCTTTTCATAATGAATACAAATAAAATCAAGTCAACAAACTACTGGATTTTGCTTGGAATGATTTTGCTTGGAATGAAAATTAATCAGATTGCACACAGATACTGCACACACGTGAAGCTGTTTAAATTTAGTAATCACAAAATGTGTGCCTGTACAGGTCGCACTACAAAGCAAAGATGGAAGTTAGTGCCACCAAGATAGAACTTTCAGATGAAGATAATCCAATTTAAAAGCTCTAAATCCAGCTTGGTGTCTGACATTGAACTGTGCCTTGAAGTGTGCAGCACAGCCATTTAAAAGCATGGTCTAGACCACAAGAAACCAAGAGATAATGAGGCTACAAATTGTCTTAGGCTGAAAAAAGATCCTTCCTCTGTTTGATAGGATCAGTTTAGGGAATTTACTTAGAATGCAATAGTTTATTAATGGCAGTTTTTAAAGGAATGAATGCCTTTTGCTGCAGCAGTATAAGCTGACTGGCAGATTTCTTCCTGAAGAAGAAAAGCTAATGAAAATATAACAAAGGTCAAATGCCATTTTTAGTTGCATGCCGCCTTTGCATTTTCCAGTGCTCCCTTCCAACTGACTCATAAGTAATCTCTTCCCAGAATGCAGCATGCACCACTACTAGGTTTTTCCTGGGATTGTTTTCCTTGCTGTAACTGACTCTTTGTAATGAAATTACAGTCTGAACTGGATCAACCCAGTGCAACACAAAGCTCCTTTGGATAGTACCAAGGCAGTCTGAGGCACTCAGATCAGAGGAGGCTCCTTTCATCTAAAAGATGAATCATTGCCTCAATGAAGTGCAGCCTGTTGGGATTCTCTGTGATAACTTGACCTAGGAGATGAAGAGCAATCCCTTGCTCAGCCAGGAAGACTGGAAGGACAGACATGCCACCTGCACCTTGGACACCTGGTCGTCTTGCTCTGCTTACTGAGTACTTCAGCCTTGGAAGACCTTGATACCTTTCTCTGCAACTTCAGCTGTACTCAGCAAACTAGTGTAGCTGGAGATGAACTAAGGAAATACAAATTAAAATCACATCCACAGTGTGCTATACACACCTGGCCCCCATAAAGAAATGCAAGAAAAGCATTTCTGTCATAGCTAAACCAGACCATATGACAATTGCATGATTCTCTCCTTTGCATTCCTTTACCAAGCATCCTACAAAACAAATGACCCCAAGGTGCAATAAATGGCTCTGAGTAACACATCACTGTACATTTAATATTTGGAAAAAACTAGGTGGCACCTGACTACTTTCAACTAAAACACAGCATGCTGGATTTCAAAACTATTTACAATAAGAGCAAGATTGAGCCAAAATACAATAATAGAGTTGGAAAAAAACACAAACCAAAAACCTGGCATCTCAATTTTCAGCAGAGCACCACAGCGATGTGAGGAAGAATATTTTCAAAAAGACACTTGAGTGGAGAAAAGCATGAAGGCATCTCAAACATCTGCTTTGACAGAACTGGACCCCAACAGCTGACCAAGGCCCAAAATAACAGGACAATCCCACCATTCCTTTACTCGAGGAAAGTAAAGTGCCTGCAGGGGTTGGTGGTAGGGAGGGTAGTGGAAGTTAGTCTCTCTGTCTGGCTATATGACTAATGCAAATACTTACATCAAAGCAACTCTTCTGATAACTGTGAAGGAGAAAAAAAGCGGGTTTGAGCCAAGCGAAACTACTAGACCTGAAACATGAGTCTGGGAAAGTCCAGGGCCACCCTGATGATATTAATAAAAAGCTTTAGACTATAGAGGTAGCATCAGCTGCCCGTGTGTGCTGCCACACAGGCAATTGTCAATTGTTTTTTTCTGTCTCCTTCCCACTCTAGTCTCATCATCTTTCAGCAGATTGGGCTCTTGGACTAGACTTTGTCTTCTATCCCAATTTGCAGCTGCTCAGGAGAGTGCTCCTCAGGTTGCAATATCTTTCTTTCCTTACCCTCATAAGAGATGTGTCCAGAAGCTGTGCCTTCTTATTCTTCTCCATACCAAGTATTTGAGTATGACAGATGGGATAAAGCAGAGACATTTTTCACTCTGTAGGACAGGTTATAGCCACTACTTTCTTTGGTTTTCCTCTACACTACAGTCTTTGTCCATTGTAGAAAAGGGCTATGTAAGCCTGCAATTGTCCCACCCTACTTGCTGCATTTTGCCTTCCCTCCCTGCAGAAATGTCTTAATTATTTTTGCCTGTACAGCATCTTGTACCCATTCTGTTCTAGTATAAATACAGACAAACCCAATACATTGTGCAATGTGCAGGATGAAAGAAGACCTTCCTGTCCTCAGAAACAGATTATATCTGTACACATTTTTGAATGCAGCATTGTCAATTAAATACTGCAACATGAGGAAAATAATAAAATCTCTTAACCAGCAACTGGTTATTTCTGGTAATTAAACATCTGATCCTTTAATTTTAAGAAGGAGTAATGCCGGTGTTAATTCCCAAGGAAATGCATTCTTCAACTCTTTTAATGCCCCAACATGCCAGTTACTGCAAATTGGACATAAGATCATCTTAAAATAATTTAGCCTGGTCCCCTGATGGTTTTTTCATCTACTTGCTCTCCTGTCTCCTCCAGTGTTTTGTTTTTTTCATTACTATGCAGAAAAATATTTTTCCCAATTCCTCTCCTTTCAATGTGTTTTCACATTACAACACAGAGGGAGCACCCCAGGCTCAATATTAGACCCTGTAGATGCATGGGGGAAATTCTGACTGAAGTCCAGATTCCAAATTCAGATTCCAAACCATTTTCATAGTGAAACTCTGCAGATGAAAACTGTGAGAGAAGTTTTGATACCACAAGCTATCCTCTAGGAAAATGTTGTAAAACTGACTTTACTTCTGTGCTAAACAGGCATCATCATGCCTGCTTTTCCTGCCCATCCATCTGTTTCTGTTTTGCAGGAAATCTGTGAGAATCCACGGTTTATTATTGGTGGAGCCAACAGAACAGATATCTGCCAAGGAGAATTAGGTATGAAATTCTTTCTTCAACTCTGTGCTTTTTAAAGTCTGCATCATGGTTTAGCTCTCACTTAGTTTTCTTTTGTTTCCAAGGTGATATCTGAAATCCTCTGTCTCAGTGATTCCTTTGCCCTGTAGCAAATTGTTGACATCTGCTTAGTAGCAATCTAGGCAAGAATTTTTAGTGAAAGATTCACGTGACAAAGGGAATTCTTAATGCAGGTAACAGTGCTCATCAGGTTTTAGGCTTTTTCTAAAGTACAGGGAATATAATCTGTTTAGCCTGTGTGTACCCAGCCATGAACAATGCCCATGAGCATTTCTAGAGCACAAACAGATAAAGTGCTAAAGTACTGCAGAACACATGGGGAATCATGCTCTACTGAGAATTAACATGACACTTTGCAGTATCTAAGGTTTTCCCTTCGATTCTGGTTGCTCTCTCCCTTCATTTTGTCTGCTGCTTCTGCTCATTTACAGGTAACTGCTGGTTTCTGGCTGCTATTGCTTGCCTGACACTGAATAAAAAACTACTCTGTAGAGTCATACCTCATGACCAGTCCTTTATACAAAACTATGCTGGCATCTTTCACTTCCAGGTGAGTCGCTCCGTCTAGTGGTGAGCACATGCATTTACCCAAGGCTCAGCTCTCGGCATGCTCTTCCCTCTTCCCCCACCCTTTGGAAGCATGAGTGACAGCAGGGAGGAAAAGGGATTGAATTGCCTCACCCCAAACTCTTCCATCAGGGCAGTCACAGAAGGGCCAGCCAATAAAAGCCATTAGGGAGCATTAACCCAGCAAGGAAGCATTTGCAGACTGCAGTGTGCTGGGTGTAAGGAGTAACAACAGGTGCCTGGTCCTGCCTCACCATCTGCCACCGCAGACGCGCGAGCACTTGGCAAAAGCAGCTGCTTTTAGACCCACAAATAGCTGGTCTGTCAAAACAAGTTCTCGAAGAACTTCTTTTTCGGAAAAGAGTGATTGCTTTCCACATTTCCTTTGGTTCTCTTAAGGAACTTTTTGCCCAGGGGAATTCAGTACAGCTGCCTCCCTCACAGTAGCCATCAGTTTTGGCCACATTACGAAGTAGTTTATTTCCACATTTCTCCTCTCTCAGCCTGACTTTTCAGCCAGGCTTCCTCTCCCTGCACCAAGTCAATCCAGTTGTTTTTTTCTGTTTGCCTTTGAGCAGTTCTGGCGCTATGGAAACTGGGTGGATGTCGTCATCGATGACTGCTTACCCACCTACAACAACCAGCTGGTCTTTACCAAGTCCTCCCAGCGCAACGAGTTCTGGAGCGCCCTCCTGGAAAAGGCCTATGCAAAGTAACGGGAACCGTGGGGCTGTGCCCGACTCCCCAGCAAGGCTCTGCCTGGGGCAGTGCTTACACCACTGCATACAGCATTTAGAAGCACACTGAGGATATACCTGAATACACAAATGCCTTTTCCCATGCCTTGGAGTTGGGGATAGGTTAAAGTGTATTTTCTAGGAAGTTTTGCTACTCATTCAGAAATCTACATTTGATTTTCAGTTTATCTTTCCTTTCTTAATATGTGTGAAGATGGCATGTTTTAGAACTTTTAACTTGTGAGTTACCAGACAGATGGGTTGTGGGTTTTTAGTATGTGTGTTTACATAGCTGTAGTAATACACACACAAGATGGATATAAATATATAGGTAGGTATCTATACCTGTGTAAAAAAACCTTTTTCTTTTGTCTTTTCAAGACTCCATGGGTCATATGAAGCTTTGAAGGGAGGCAACACCACTGAAGCCATGGAGGATTTCACCGGAGGAGTCACAGAGTTCTACGAGATAAAGGATGCCCCTAAAGATATCTATAAAATCATGAAACATGCCATTGACAGAGGATCCCTCATGGCCAGTTCCATTGATGTGAGTCCATATGAACTTTGCAGATAAGAAATTATGGAGGAGAGGGACCTCTCCATTCGTAACCAAATATATATCACCTTTGGAACTGCTTAGTTTAGGCCACACAGAAAACATCCATTTCTAGGAGATGGAGTAATCCCCCCTAGAGACCAGCCATTAGCAAACAGTGAGTAGCAAAAGGGAAATAAACAGAAGTAGAACATGGAGGTGGAAAGAATAGGTGCAATCATCAAAACTAGTACCCCTTCCCCCTCAAGACCCTAACCCAGTGAAACAGGTTAGTATGAGGATGCTGCAACTCTGTTAAGACACGAATCTTCATGTCAAAGGTGTTAAGTGTGCAAATGAGCATTTTATTGGCCACATGGCTTCAGACTGTCTTCACTTATTGTGGTAAATGTAAAAGTTAAAAAATTAATACTTTATGGAGTACCATATTTCAGTAAAGGTGGGAGAACAAACAGTGCTATTGACCACTGTAGAGGAGTATGGACATAATGAGGGAAAAGATAAGTAATCTGGGCTATCTTTTACCACTCATCTTCCTCCATGACACTTTTCTTCCATTCTTTGTGCCAGGATGACCTAGGCTTTTCGTATGGATCAGCTCCTCGGAGCAACATTGGGGAACTGATTGCTCGCATGGTGAAGAATCAAGAAAATGCACAGATGACTCAGTCCACTGTAGACTACCAGGGAATGGAGGAGAGGCCAGCCTGGGTATGTCTCCTAAGCAGTTGACTTCAGAATGTTTTTATCTACAAACAGTTAGAGAAAAATATCACCCATGCTTTTAAATCCTTATTTGTTTTTACAGAATAACACTAATGAAATGTTCTTATGGATGCTGTTTGATATGTGTGTTAAAAGACTTTTCAGTGCTTTCCAACACAGTGACTGATACTAGAGGGCTTCACTGATACTGAGGCATTAAAGGGCTGTTGGCTTGTGACACAGCCTTATAATTTGCAGAACAAGAAATTAGTGGATTTTATCGAGTCTCTTGCTTGAATAGGGTGGAGAGAATGAAAAAACTAAAATACTAGAATAGAACAAGATCCTTGAGTGTGCATGGAATGTCAAAGAAAGAAAAAGCAAGCTCTGCATAGCTCTCGTTCCAGGCAAAAAAGCTCTTAGTGAACTTATTTTGAGACAGAGTGCTCTACCCATTAATAGTGGAGAGTCTGCTCTAGGGACACTCTTTTTTTTTTGATTACTGCAAACAAAGTCCTCATTAAAAATGCCCAACAAGGAAAAGGAAAAATATTCAGAGTTTTATATGTGTGATGAAATACGAAGTAACTCCAGCATATCCACATAAGTATCTAGCAAAATAGAGGATGTTAAAACCCTCTAAGAAAAAATCCCATACTGGACAATTTAGAAGCTTTTAAATCTGTAGAGGGACATTTTGCTGCCTTCTCTGTGTCAGGCAATTGTAATACTTTGCCCTTTAGGAAGCTGCATTTCCATGACAATGAAATTACTTCTCTTGTTTTACCGGGGTGTAGGGAAGGGTGGGAGAAAAACTAAAAAAAAAACACCAAAGAAAAATCCTCCACAATTACATCACTCAAAACTTTTGGTTGTGCAAACTTTCTTCTGCATTTGCAGCTGAAATAGCTGATTTTTTCTCTTCTGACATCGATATTTAGTTCTTCCTAAAAGACTGAAATATCATTCTTTGAGAAAGACCAGTATGACTATCTTGTTTTGCAATGCTCCCATGTCTGGGGGGAGAATTTCCTCCTCAGTGACTGTCTACTAAAAGAAGATTGCAAAACTCTTTCTATACTTGTTGCCCCAGCAGCTGTTGTGCTGCTGGTTATTGCATATTCCTGAACCATCACCAGGAAAAGAATCGGGACTCTTGGTGGAAAGAGGCAGATGAAACACTTTGAAAACCTGCACTTTGAGAAGTTGTCCAGGTCACCAGAAGTTAATGTTCTTAAACAGAAAGAAGAGAAAGGGGTTCTGACAAGTAATGATGGCAAACAACATGAGAAGAAATGAAGAAAAAAGGAAATAGGTGTGAGGTTATAGTATGAAAACAGAATCAAGGGAAAAGAAACCAAATAGATGCTGAAGTGAAATAATGGAAAACAATTGCAACATCCAGGAAATATTTGGATGAGATCCTCCCTGTGCAAGCCGAGAACATTTCTGTGTGACCTTACTAATTCTTCCCCAGGATCCACTCTTGCCTTCTTCATGCCATTAGATGTGTCAAGAAGGGGTGGCAGAGTTACTGACAGGACCTTGCAGGCATCTCTCAGCAACAGACACAATGAAGGAGGGGAAGTTTTGCTCATGGTCCACGTGCATGTGGCAGGGTCTGCCCCTCTCACCGATACTGGACATCTCTCATACAAGTACAGCAGGCTGGGTGCATCTTGCTCCCAGTTCCAGATCTCACAGATGAACAAGTAAAAATCCATCAGACACACTAAAAGCTGATGACTAAAACAGCAAATGTATCTACACCTGAGCAACACAGTTACGCCTTTCCTGAAAGTTAGATGCAATAAGATAGTGTGAGTTAGCAGGAACAGTGTATTAAAAGGGTGTTTAAATGTCATTGATAAGATAGCAACCACGTGGAAAGACGAAAGTATTCTAGGTGTTGATTTGCTCTGATTTTTAACTAGTTCATGTGTAGTAACCTTACAGAGCTACACAAGAACATACCATCCTAGAAAAGGCTGAACAGTCCTTCTAATACGAAAAGCTAATTATTTGATTAAGCATGCTATATCCTACCATGTTCCAAGTGCAAAAAGCAATAGCCTACAAAAAAGGGGAAAAGATACCAGGAAATGTCCTTTCCAATTGATATCATCATTTTCCATTTTTAGTTCATACTTCACTCCTTTCTAACCATCAGCATGAATTCTACGGGCACTTAGCTTGACCACTTTGACAAACACAAAAAGAACAACAAGGCAAAAAATCCTGTCAGCTGAACGGTGTCACCCTCCCTGTGAAAGCCCTGCGTGGCAGCACCTGCCCTCAAGCAGGCAGCTGAGCTTTGTGTGAGTCCCACGGGTGTTTCTCTCTGTCTAACAGACCATAGTGCCGATGCAGTACGAGACACGGATGTCCTGCGGACTTGTCAAAGGGCACGCCTACTCCGTGACGGCCGTGGAAGAGGTAAGTGCGCCGCTCCCTTCCAGCTGTGCGCAGCTGCAGCCGCCGCTGGCCTGGCCCCATGCACGGCAGCAAAGCCATGAAGAGGCATGAAAAGCGAAACAAATTATAAGCTAAGGAAACAAAATTCTATTCAAATAAGTTAAAATCTTGTGGACAAAGAAACCTATCCAAGTTTTGGCTCTCTGTGGAAACTCCCACTCGGGCAAAAGTGACCACAGGCAGCCACCTCCTGGCCTTCCCACAGTCACCCCTAGAAGATCAGGCTGGAGTGCGGCCCAGAAAAGCACCATCACTGCAGGGTGTAGTGACAGGTGGAACATTTCCTTTTGAACCTACTCTCAGTCTATTCTTGTTGCATTCTTTTTTCAATTAGACAGTATTTAAAGGGGAAAAAATACGTCTGGTAAGGCTGAGAAATCCCTGGGGCCAGGTGGAATGGAATGGAGCCTGGAGTGACAAGTGAGTAAAACAGAGCTTCACATGTTTTGAAAAAGAAGTTACAGCTTTATTTGCCTTTATGCAGCTTTTGCATAATCCTAATATTCAGTGATGAGGTATCTGAATTGTCTTTGTTGTAATTTTGAAGTTGATTGAGTGCTTAGCTGAAGCTGTAAAAAAGAAAAGAGTACCTAATAAGATGTTAAGAGAAGCTTTAATAAATGGAAATTAAGACAGAGGCCAGTCTAATGATGCATTAAATCTGATTTTACTGTCAATTTTCAAGACAAGATGTGACAGTAGAAAAATCTTCTAAGTTATGAAAGAGCTGAATGAAGCAAGATGTCAGTGTTTTCCTCAAAGGAATTTCAATAGGTATGCCAGCAATGATAATCTGCAAACACCTTTTTCTTCAAGGTAAGTAAAATTAACACAGTTCAGCAGATGTTTGAGAGCTGCTAAGAGGAATTCTAAGAGGAAGGCAGAGAGAAGCAGGACAATCGCTCCTTTTATTTGGGCATGTGGAGAAGAGGATAGCATTGAGAACAAATAGTTGCAAGGCTTACAAAGAAAAATTATGTGGAGGTAGCAAGGTGACTCTTGATTTTTCACTCTATGAGGCTAAAGTACAGAAACTTTAATGAAAACTGTATTGCAAATCCTAAGCTAACTTGTTTACTCCTTTGAAGGTCAGAGGAGTGGGACTCTGTTAACGAAGCAGAGAAAATCCGCCTGCAGCACAAGGTCGTGGAAGATGGGGAGTTCTGGTGAGAGCATCAGTTTCTCTAGGAAATATGCAATCATAGCAAAAATGAATGCCATTGCACTACTACAAATCTGCCAAAAGCATTGCAGTGATCTCTGCTCCCCTTCATATTCCCAATAAGCCCTGCGCTGTGATCTTCTCATTCTCCCAACAGAGATTATTTAGTGCCATCAGCACAGTCTTTCTCATTATGCTACACTTCCACAAGTTCTCCATCATCCTTCCTACTTACTATCCTCTCAGCTCAGTTTCCCTGGGTTTGGAGCTCTACCTGTGGTAACTGACCAACCAGCAGACCAAAAGCATTTGTAAAATGTGGCACTCCCACTGCAAACTTGCCCCAGTACTGACAGTGCTGTTGCTCACCATCCTCCACCTCTCCAGCGTCTTTCAGACAACTGCCAACCATGTAAAAGCATTTGGGTTCAATTTCCCCTCAATTCCTCCAGGATATCATTTCAAGATTTCATGAGGCACTTCACAAAGCTTGAGATCTGTAACCTCACACCTGATACTCTGGAAGTGGATAAATTCCAGACCTGGACTGTGTCAGTCAACGAAGGACGCTGGGTGAGAGGCTGCTCAGCTGGAGGTTGCCGCAATTATCCAGGTGAGCAAAAGGTCTTGAGAGATACGGCCTCTTTGATGGGGACTAGGTTAGATCCCAAAGGCTAAGTTGTTCCACAGCCTGGTTAATGCTCAGCCATAGGAAAAGCCTTGCTTCCTCAGTAGACAAGGCATGCAACTGGTAGCTGGAAATCTTCTGTCACTATGCTGTAATAGAACATGGTAAGCCCAAAGGCAGCCCTGCCAAAGATAAATCATTGTTCAAGTACTTCACAGTGCCCCAAGTAAAAGGGATAAATTTCACCCTAACAGTTAGATTTCACTTGGGAAATTCACTTTTGTGGATTAGTGATAGGTTTAGGGACTTTGGAACTTTATCAGATGACAGTTCTCCATATATCCTCTTTTGCTATGCAGTTGTTAGAATTAAGTAACAGCCATAATATGTAAAAAAACCCATGTATGTCTTAGTCCAATTTTAACCTTTCTGTCAGGAGCCATAAGCAGGGAACTTAAAAGTTCTCTTTGATCATGAGCATCATTAGAAGACTGAAGCTTTGCATGTTTTCTTTGGGTTGCTGGTGGGATTTTACAGATACATTTTGGACCAATCCCCAGTATCGCTTGAAGCTCCTGGAGGAAGACGACGATCCTGAGGATGAAGAGGTTATCTGCAGCTTCCTTGTTGCACTGATGCAGAAAAACAGGAGGAAAGAGCGCAAGCTGGGAGCCAACCTGTACACCATTGGCTTTGCCATCTATGAGGTAACAGCTCTAGATTTTGCTCTTTGCACTGTGGTCGCAAATCCTGACAGTATGCATTTACCAAGAGTCACTGAATCATTCAAGCTGATTACATCAATTGCAATTTTTGCATTGTAAGGAAGTTGGAAAATCTGAAGAAAGGAAGGAAATTCAAGTCTTTCTAACTGCTTATACCATATTAATGTCAGGGCTTACCCATCTATTAAGTAAGACACTTTTTAGGCTTTTATAGTGACCTAATGCCAGATTTTAGCATACTCTTTCCCATATATTCTTCAATCTTCCCTTTTGTCCCTTCTGAAACTAAGCATTTCATTGGCAGAAGAGTGTGAAAAAGGAAACAGGTTTCCAAGGCTCATACATAGCAATTAACCTCTGTCCCTGCTATTGACTTGATGAAAAAGTCCGTTTACTCAGTCCCTTGTACAAACATATTTGGTTCAGATTTTAGCTGATTTCATGTAGATGCCAAGAAACTTAGAAAGAGGGAAAGTGCTTATCTGACTAAGGGCATTTTAATTACTGTGTCCCCAGAACTCTAGTTGAATGTCCTTCTGTATGACCTATAAACATGTAGTCTCCCCTTGCAGTTCTGACTGTTTCTTCTCTCTGTTTCTCCCTAAGGTGCCCAAAGAGGTATGCGCAGAACGGAGCCAAATTGACATCTTGGTGTATACCCACAGCTAGTGTTACTGTAGTGCCTGTCAGTAAGTCAGCAGGAGACTGTCCAGTCAAGTTTGTTTTCAGGGATGTAACAGCAGTAGAACTGCTGACCTTTTTGCTTTGAGTGTTTATTAATAACATTTTGTGAGTAATTTTTAGTTCCTTCTCACTCACCCCCCATTTTCACTTGGACCTTTTCATCAGTGCTTCTTTTCTTTTCTGTGGTGGCCTGACCATCACTTGCACAGTTGGTCAGAGATCCAGGAAGCAGTGCCTGTGAGGGCTTAGCCTCTGCACTCTATGCAGAGCCACCCTAAGCCACTTGCATTTCCTCCTAAAAATAACACAAATGGCCTACATTCTGCAGTCACAAAGTTTTCTCTATAGTCTCAGAATTTGTTTAGAAAATTAATGGTATTTTCAGACATTGAAGAAAGCTTATTAAAAATACACAGATTACATTTTCTTTGAGCCTCACAGTAGCTGAATCATTGGCATCACAAATTTTGCTAACAAGCTCACCTGAAAGCTGTTACCTGGAAAGCATGAGGATGACGGTCTGAATGTTGTCTTTGCCAACTATTTTACAGATGGTTATTTCTGCAAAAAACAACCTGCAAGTGTGTTTAGCCCACAATTCTTGGCTTAATTTTCATATTTGAGCTAATGCAATGTTTGATTGTCACATTTGTTTAGCAGATACAGAACTCATGTTTTGTCTAGACAAGGACACATTTGCGCTGAAAGTACCTTCACTTTACCACTCTACATGTAGGAGTTTGCTCACACCATTCCTTGCCATGCACCCTCCAAGGAAAGTGGCTGAGCTTTGGTTACACACAACTCAGCATCTAGCAAAAGAGTCAGATACAAGTGCCTACACAGCAGAAGTCAGCCACACAATTTGCAGGTGGGCCCTGGAGCAGCCCTCAGAAACCAACTTGACTCTGTCAGTGGCAACTTAAAGGTGACAGACTCTGCACCTGTCACCAGCTACCACCACTCCTCAGCTCCCTGCTTGCTAAGCTGCTGCTTCCTGTGTTTTCTGTCCCAGCCATGTACTGCCTGCATGGCAACTCACCTGGGCAATGGGCAAGACCTTCTTGAAGACAAACGGACTCATTTGTTCTGCAGATGCATGGTACTAAGCACCACTTGCAGAAGGATTTTTTCCTCTACAATGCCTCCAAAGCTAGAAGTAAGACCTACATAAACATGCGAGAAATCTCTGAGCGCTTCCGGTTACCTCCCAGCGAGTACGTCATCATCCCATCGACATATGACCCCCATCAGGAGGGAGAATTCATCCTCAGGGTCTTCTCAGAGAAAAGAAGTCTTTCAGAGTAAGTTGCAGAGCCATTTATCTGGCCATATAGGTGGAGTGACCTCACTAATCTGCTAAAGTCGTGTTACCAGTTTGCTACACCCTGCTTTTTATTTTCTTAACCTCATTAGAAACTCCAAACTGCAAACTCATTTCCACAAGCTTACTTTATAGATTAACAAGAACCTGCTTTGAATTGTCTTTGGAGAAGCTTACTGCTTGCAGGATATCCTTTGCAAACAAACCATTAGGCATTTACTAAGGCCAAAGAACTTCTGTTTTACTTCCAGTTCACTGTTATAAAGGCTCTTTAGAAGAGTAAGCCAGGTGGCAGCTGTCCTGGACATGGTACTTGGGATGTTCAGCTCAAACTGGGAAAAAACTACTCCTAGAGCCTGCAGCTGTAAGACAGGCCACACCACTGGCTGCTTAGAAAGTTCAAGTGGCTGCTTAAAAACTACCTAAAGAAACAAGCAACTTTGGGAGCAGTCACTATCCTGATTTATTTGTTTTCTGCTTTCTACTTAGGGAGGTTGAAAACATGATTGAGGCAGAACATCCATTGGTAAGTACTATCCTGGTCCTCTTTTGTGTATAGGGGTAGAGAGAAGAGGAACACGATACCTAGGGAAACCTACAGCAGGAAATCATTTGCAGCTACATGACAGCACCTTTATCACACATTCTCTTTTTTCTCATTAAGATACTTCTGTTGACACTTTCTTTATATATGCTACTTTCTGAACGTGATTCAGACCAAAATGCTTTTGCAAATTTGAAATCTGGTCCTGGCATAAAGAAGCTGGATGCTAAGCATTGTCTTTGCCTCCATCAATGGAGATTATCCATTTACCAAGGGTAGCCTAGCTCTGTTCCTTGAGATACTTTTTCTTTGTGAAATTGGCATCTCATCTAATAAAGGAAAAACTACCTTATTTTGAAGTACCTGCTTTCTGAAAAGGGATCCTAATAGCACTCTGATTCAAAGTAGCATCCATGACAAATTCTAACTCTTCCCCCTGGAGTTTTACGCATCTTTGTGGGAATATACTAGAGCTAACAATACAATAAGTCTTGAAAAAAAAATCAGAGGAAGTGCTGATGCACAGAATTGAGCTCCATCAAACCTTGCCAGAAATGTTCCCTTTTGCTTGCTGTCATAGTGAAAAATAACTGTCCAGATATGAGGGAATTAAATTGTCACTTCAGATATCATTGGTCTATGGGCATAGAAGTTCAATCTCCACTGCACCAGCAGGTTGGGAAAAAGAAAAGGAATACTCAGAGCTAAAGAGATTTTATTCAAGCAGACAAAGCCCCAGATGAGATGAGACACAGTTTTGCTATGGTTTCTGCAATGTGTTTCCTTCAGTATGCCATTTCTTGGTGGATGCATGTTCCCTCATTTTTAGTGATTTGAAAGCCATATAAATATAGGAAATGGGAAAATTTGTATGAGTATAGGAACAGGAAAAATAAAATGAGAAAGGGAAAAATTAAAAAATAAACGTTTGCAATCAGCTCTGCATAATCTGATCAAGAACTTTTTAATTTTGTCTCTTCACACAGAAGAAAAAGGGCAAGGTAGGTACCTGTGCAATCTGCTAAGTGCCAGCAACACAAAGAGCATGTGCAATGCATGAGCAGGGACGGAGTTCCTTGCTATTATAATTTTCTCTGTGTCTGGAAACTGACCTAGTTAATGAAAGGCACTGGATACAAGGCCATTTGCATGCAGCAAAGACTGTCTTCCTACATGAGATTCTAATGAAATAGCATCAGCATCATAGCATCATTAGCATCAACCTCACACTCAAAGGGGTGGTGAAAGGGTAACAAACTATTCAGCTTTAACAGCTCAGTCCTCTGGGTTGCTCAAACTGTTCTTCCTCCCTGCCTCTCCACAGGCAACCTGACAACCCTTGCCAGTGAAAAGCACCCCTTTTCCAGACATGTGCCCTCACACTTGCTTTCCATCGGCTAGTGCAGCAGCCACTCACTCCCCTTTGCTGAAGTTTCTGCTCACCAAAGTCCAGGATTCTATTTTTGATTTGACACAGCACATTTTGGACCTTGAAAATGTAATCAGATATTTTAATCCCAAGACAGGCTGATTGTAATTAATACTCTAGAGTAATACATTCATATCATGTAGCAGTTTTATCCTCGTTTTAAATGCACCAAACCAGAACAATTGCACATCTGCATATAGCTGAGTGCTTCAAGAATCACTACAGAGAAAGAACATATGTGTCACATAACTAACGAGCTCCTACACAAATAACTCCTTTCTGTGTATGATTCACATTTCTTTTGTTTTCAGTGCTACTGTCCTTGAGGGGCAAGCTCATCAGTTTAAGTGATGAGAATCTGAGAGGCTTATTTTGCTTAAAAACAGGGGAAGAATCCCCCCCAAAAAACCGAAAACAACAACAAACAAACAAAAACCAGCTAAAACACCAAAACAAAACCATACAAAGAAACCCTAAACAAAAACAACAAAACAAACACATTCAATTACTGTCTTTCTGACAAGGAAAGCTAGAACCCAGAAATTGCACTATTTTGCAAAAAGAATTTGCAGCTTTTTTTAGCATGAGGAGAGCAGTAACTGCAGAAATTTTCCCACCTTTTTATTAAATCCTTTCTTTTCTTTCATTCCAAGAAATTGCTTCTCCTGTCATACTTTCAAGAGCAGAAGTTGTTGCTGCATGAACTTTCCACAGAATGCTTGTAACCAAATATTTTCCTTTCCACTATTTCTCCTGTAATTTCCACTTCTCTTTTTCTTTCCTCTTCTTTTAGCCTATCATCTTCGTTTCTGACAGAGCAAACAGCAATAAGGAGCTGACAGCAGATGAAAATGCTGGCAAAGATGGTAGAAAAACCCAAGCAGATGAGAAAAAGGTTGCTGCAGCAAGTGGCAGAGGGGGAAATAGGGCTTGGTCTGGCTAGCATGAAAGAGTGGCTGAGGAGAGCCCAGGAATGGGGCAAAGAGGTGTCCTGAGATACTAAATAGCTTCTCATCAAATCTTAGCATGACTTGCGTCTGGTTTATGTAGATCTAATGAGCATGAGCACAGAGAGACTGCCCCTTCAGTTATTTAACAACTCTGCAGGAGGATTTAGGTGCTTGAAAACATCTCCTGTTTGCTGTCTCATACAAGAATCCCAGTAGTGAGAGAGCCCTTCCCCACATTCAGCTTAGCCCCACTCAGCCCCCTGAGGCTATACCGCTTTACAGAGGGCACATGCACAAACTGCATCCAAGGGACTGCAGAAGCTCTCAGCAATGACCACAGCCTCTCTCTCTCTGTTGTGAGAGAGGAGAGATACACACCTCTATCCTAGTCCTTGTTGGCCAGAGGATAAAGGACAGGTAAACCCAGGAGCTCCAGCATCCCCCCTCTTCTCCCTTGCTACCAGAGAGGAGGAAAACAGAGTAGCAAATTCAGAGTTTCTTCCTGCAGGTGGGTGAGACACAACACATCTAACAGCCAGATCCCACATCCGGGCTTGTGGCATCTGGGGGCATGGCTGGAGCATCTGCTCAGGGAGGGTGCTGTTCTGCTGCATGGCTGCTAGAGCATGCAGGTGGTGAAGTGAGAACCAATCTAAACTTTCCTCTGCATTTAGACAAAGGAAAACAAGAAATAAGCCAAGAAATTCACTTTGTTACCTATAACTTTCATTTCCCTTTTCAGTATCGGCTTCAGAGTTCAGGGTTGCACTTTCCATGTGTCTGAGAAAGCTTCATGTTCCTCATTTTCCTCTGTCACATATGCTATTTGTCTTCAGCAAGGGGCCCTCAACATCATAAAGAGTTCTCACATGGTCATTTGTTGCCTACAGGGCAGCTGTGAGGCAGATACTGTGTCCCTGCCTATGGCAGGGGAACTTGAACAAGATAATCTTTACGGTCCCTTTCAACCAAAATCATTCTTTGATTCTCTGATAAGCCTCTTCTGCTCCAAACTTCTCTTTTGCAATATTTTGGAACAAAAAATTAGAAGATAACTACCAGTGGAGGTAATTATTTAGGCTCCTTCAAATAGAAAAGAGAACAATGGGATGAAGTTAAATACTTGGCAGTTTTAAGGAAGAGAATTAACAAAAACATAGGGAAAGGAGTGGGAGGACAACCCATTCCTCCAAAGGCCTCCAGATTCACTAAGATGATCCCTCACACAAGGGTAAGTGAGCCATCCAGGCCCTTTCTCTTTTCCACTGGGCTCAGCATGTATCTCTTCTTTGCTTCTCTCTTTTCAGCGTTCTTCAACAAAAGCTCATGAGGAGAGTGAAGAGCAAAAACAGTTCAGGAATATTTTCCGACAGATTGCAGGGGATGTGAGTATGCAATCGATCCCTGTTTCTGCCCTCAAAGCAGCCTGGCCACAACAGCTCCTAAATCAACTACTCCATGGATTCAAAACATTGAATATTAAAATTTCCTTTGAATTTCCTCCCATCAAATTCTCTTTGCGATTTTGAGATAAGTAAAATCAAATAAAATCCCCATTAAGCATACAGCTATCCTCATATGTATGTATAAGCTATTCTCACTGTGTCTGAGGGAGTCTTACTTAAATTCAGCCTTTTTCTCCTATCTCTCCTACAAGGTGCTGTTTTGCACAAGAAGTATAAACAAGTTAGAAATGCAGCACCCTCTAGTATATGCTTAACAATGGAAGGTAAAGAAAAAAACAGATCAAAGAACTGCATAAATCAAGTGGCTGTATATGAGATACAGGAATTTTCTGATTTTGCTATTTGACTTATACACTGGCTTGAAATTACCAGTCATTCTACCAGTAGTTTAATGAGCACTGTATGGTAACATCAGGTCTACCTTGTACTGCAGCCTCAGGAGAGAATTGGACTAATGTTCACATGAAGTAGAATGCCCTTTGGTTTGAAACATGTATATGTCTTATTGAAGAGTGACCAAAGGCTTTTAGCATATCTATCAATAAAACTGTTTTTCATAAAGAATGCTGTAACCAATTATATTTTCACCACATTTCCATCAGGACATGGAGATCAATGCTGAGGAACTTAGGAATGTTCTCAATAATGTCGTAAAAAAACGTGAGTTTGAGCATGTTTATTACTAACCCTGGGCAAAGAAATCTGTGACAGAGCATAACTCCCCACCCCGAGTTTCTAAAAATTATTGATGTTTTCAAACACAGAAATTTCCTAGTTACATTTCCATGGACAATGCATCTGAGGCTTTCACAAGCTGAACTTTTCACAGAGATGATCTCCACAGGTTATTATTACTGATAATCTACAAATTAGCAGATGCATTCATTGGAATTACTACTGGGACAATAATGCAGTTCTCACGGTCTGCAAATACCTTTCAAAAAATTTCTAGTGGAGAGGCAAACCTTTCTCCCTTTTTTAGCAAACTGTAACCTACAGACCCTGGACTTGCTTAGTAACCTAGAAGTTAGTTTAGAGTTTTTCAGAGTTTTTTATTGTATATAACAAGTCAAGGAAAGTAATGTCTAATTCACAGGCAATAACATAACTGAGTATCTCTTCAGATTTCTCTACCACTCATTTCTTACTGGACGAAGGAAGTAGGTTTGGCTTTTACTTTGATTACAATTACATCTCAGAGGAAAATCACTTGCTGATTTACATGATTTGTATTCACCTGGGATCATTTGTTTCAGATAAGGACCTAAGGTCAGAAGGGTTTGAATTGGAATCCTGCCGCAGCATGATTGCTTTAATGGATGTATCCTTTCCTGGTGAAAAGGGAGTGCTTGAAACCACTGGAGTTCACTATTTCTCAGCACCACGCACACACACACCCCCCTACCTTAGTAAGCCAGGGAAACAAAACAGCAAATTGTGTCTGTAGTCAGATAAAAAAAGCACTCCTGGTTTGGCACATCTTAATTCCAGTCATCTCAACGTTAGCATAATTGGCAGAGAAAAATATCCCCAAAAAGAAAGGTACAGAATAAATCAGTCAGTATGACACTCTTCTTTAGGTATCAGAGACTGGCCACATTATGTACTAAAGCATGATTTTTTCATTATTATATTTAAAACAAACTGAACATAACTATAGTTCTTGCCAATAAACTTACTATATTTATCTCTTTAAGTTTATAAAGTATCACAATTATACAGAATATATACTCACATAGAGTATATTCTACTCTGTGCTCAGCTTGCAATGCAGGCAGAACTTTTCTGGAACGAGTGCAATAAAATACACTATAAGATGGTTACCTCTGCCACAACCACCCTAGGCTTTCCAGTTTGAGATAACACAATTTTGAGAGAATGTAAGTGTATTCAAATATAACCAGAACAATAGTGTAACTACAACCCACAGCCATAATGGTTGGAACCTAACCATTGAAGAGATTTAGTCAACATTTTGCTTATTTCTTAATTAATTTTAAGCAAGGCAGAAAGATCTTCACTCCAGAGTAAAGCTCAGTTAAAAAAGCACTGGGTGAGCTTCACATTTGGAGGTATTTCAGAAGAACCCACTAAAACATCCTGCTCATGCACTTTTAGAGTTATATTAATAGTTCCAGAGGCAAAGCTGTGTCCTGTACCAGAAGTTATCTTCTACACAAAGTAGAAGCAGTACTTCACACTCCTGAAGCACTATGCTATGCACAATAACCAAAATGTTTACAAATATTTTACTGCACAGCTGAGTCAACTCTTTATGCTGAGGAGATCCCCAACCCAGTTTTACATTCATCCCTTCACCAGTAGCTGCAGACTTAATTAATTTTATCTTAAAAGTATTGTGGGTTTTTTACCTGAATGTTTGCATCACAGACAGATGGCTCAGGGAAGATAAACTTTGATGAATTTCGACATCTCTGGGACAAGATTAAAAGCTGGCAGGTATTGCTGATACCGTCACAGCTTCTGCAGTGCAAATGTTCTACAGGAAAACTAGAACTCTCCACATATGCTCCATCAAAAAGAAAGGCTAAAAAATAATAGTGAATTAGCTTCAAAAATGAAAAGTAATGAAAAGTCTCTCCTCATCCTACTTCACAGCCTAAGCGTATAGCCTGAATATCTCATGTACAGCCTTCCCCCATGAGA
Source organism: Ploceus nigricollis (assembly GCA_013399945.1). NCBI lineage: Eukaryota > Metazoa > Chordata > Aves > Passeriformes > Ploceidae > Ploceus > Ploceus nigricollis. Next base: position 519,744 of record VXBC01008934.1, on the reverse strand, counting down.
GTAGCTCAGAGGCATACAAATTAAAGAAGGAGAATGATGGGAACTAGAATCAGGCCTCAATAATAACTTAATTAGGGCAATCAAGAGGGAGGATTACCAGCATAAACTCAAGTCAAACAAGGAGAGTCTCAAGAGGAGAGCTTTTTTGCTTCCCAGAAATTGGATTTAAATTATTTTACTTTACAACTGAGAGGAACTCTGTGCTAACAACCCAGAGTGCTCAGCAGTGGCAATATAAGGCATGTGGCAAAGCCTCCAAGTGCCTGAGGCACACACCCCATATCCTCTCAGTGCATTCAAGAGCAGTACAAGTTTTTATGACTGTTGTCTGTGGTTTTTTCCCCAGAAAATTTTCAAGCGTTATGACACAGATCATTCAGGAACCATTAACAGCTACGAGATGCGCAATGCAGTCAAGGATGCAGGTACTGTTCCCTGTGCAGTGTCCACAGCTGAAAAAACTTTGTTTTCTTTTGGTGCATCACAGGGTGAGATCACTGAACACAGTGCTGCCTTTTAAGGACAGATCCTAGAGAAATTATAAAATATTTTTCCCCCAACAGAGCTTCTCAAATATCCAAATGGCAAGCCTTGTATGTCTTGCCAGCCATATAGATCTCTAGCTTCTATTTAATGCAATGAGTGATGCTTTGCTGTCTTAAGGATGTCCTACTCAGGGTCCTGCTATACAGGGAGATCAGGGAGTACTGAAGACATTTACTCTCATTTAAGCTCTGGATTCTATACATTTGTGTAAGTAACAAACAAAGAACAGTGGAAAATCTTCAATCTAAGTGTACAGGCACTGAAACCGGGATGGAGCAGGTCTATGTCCAAGTGTGCATCACGGGCAATTGGGTGGACATTTCTTGAGTCACGTTAATGTTTCTTCAGTACAGAGCCACTGTGGGCTCAGTCTCTTCTACCTGCACAATGAGAAGAAAGTATTTTTGCAAAACTTGCAGTTAATGGAATTCATTCTGATAAGAGAGACTTTGGACTTTTCTGCTTGTCTCAGACACACCAGTATGCTTCTTCCCCTGGGGAGCAGGCCTCCCCCCACAAATGTCTTTACCAGGTCTCTAAGGGAGCGAGATGACCTCTTTGATCAGAAAATCTGTAGTATCACTATAAACCTAGATGGGATGATTTCACTGACACTTTGTTTTCAGTAGTATTTTGGCACATCAAGGAACAGAAACAAATGGCCACCTTGTACTTTACAAGACCTCAGTGATTCTGGAATCCTTTGCTAAAGACAAAACTACACCTGGATTTGGACTCCTGCTGTGGTAGAAATATGGGTAATTTTTATTTTCCGGGTTTCTGTTCTCACCAGGGAAGTTGTCACTGTAAAAAGAGAAAATATTTAAATACCTCCTGCCCTGACTTTAGAACTGAGAACATTTCAGAGCCTTACAGCACATAAGCTGTGCATGACCTTGCATTTAGCCAACAAACAGCTGTACCCAAACTGTGACAGACCCTTTCAAGGCACAGCACAGGCTGCAGCATTCAGTGCCAAAGTTTGGTCCCACCACACCAAGGAGTTGCCTCCTTGTCTATTTTCTGACCACTGTTTAATTGTGTTTTTATAGCAACTTCCTCCTGCACTTCTGTCCCCCAGCTTTAGCTGATTTGCTCTCAGCAGGCCCAGCTGAGCCATCAGGCCTTCTGGGGCTGCAGCTCTCCTCTTCACACTTACAGCCTGAGGTTACTCACATGCTAAGGGCGCTCTCAAATTTTAACTTCAAAGCATTGCTCCTGGTTTAGGAAGGCAGCTGGACACAGTGAAGCTCCTTATAGCTTTACTTAATTTTGTTTAGCAGTTGCAGCAGGACGCTCCAGCCTGAGCCTCGGCTGGGCCAGGGGAGTCCCTGTGGCCCAACCCCTCACGGAGCAGCGCTTTCCCCACCCGAGGCCCAGCTGTGCCCGTTTTTGCTTCCCTGCAGGGTTTCGGCTGAACAACCAGCTCTACGACATCATCACCATGCGCTACGCCGACAAGAACATGAACATCGATTTTGACAGCTTCATCTGCTGCTTCGTGCGCCTGGATGCCATGTTCCGTGAGTGGCTGCCCCGGTCCCACGGCCCTACCTCCCCTCCTGCCCCCAAACGCAGCCGTGGATCCATGGAACAGGCTGGGTTGAAAAGGACCTCAAGGATGACCTGGTTCCAATCCCCCTGCTGTGGGCAGGGACAACTTGCCCTGGACCTCATTGCTCAGAGCCCATCATACTCACAGCAAAGTTCGTTCACAGCACTACTGCCCCTATGTAGGGTGTTAATTATTAAAGATATGTGCTTAGGGAATCTGAGGTAACAAGCTGTCTCATACAAACACAGAAGAAACCACTGTGTTTCTCCTTGAATTAACTAAAGAAAAATGCAGCAGAAAGTGACCCCACAACTGAAGACCTGCACAAGTTGGCATTTCACAATGGGAGCACCGTTTGATTTCCTGTCTGGAATCATCTTTAGTCATACAGTAACCTAATCTACTCCCTGTATTTTTCTTTCCTTACTTTAGGGGCATTCCACGCCTTTGACAAAGATGGAGACGGCATCATTAAGCTCAATGTCCTGGAGGTAAACTGCTTCATGAGAGTATGTCTAACACAATGTCACAATACTAAATTTTAATTGCATTAATCATTGTACACGTTTTCAAGGGAGAACTCTATGAACAGAGTTCATCTGAAATTGTCACCCAATTGGTAAGAAACCCCAAAACCTCCTAAAATTTTGCTACCAATTTTACACAGAAAACATCCATGTTCTGCCAGCAACAGCTGCTCTGTAAGACTCCAGTTGGTGCTGAAGGGCATGGCTGCAGCCTCCTCATATCATCTTTAAAGTCCATCAAAAAACTTTTGAGATTATTTTTTTTATTAGGCAATTTAGATCAAACACAGTGATATGGTATTAAATTATAATGGGGCTTAGCATAGTTCTTTACCTTTTAAAAATCTTGTTAAGAAGAATTAGAAAGTTTCAACTTCATGTCCTCTGTTAGGGAGACCATTAAAAACACCCTTCACTTTTTGCAAGGGAAGGAGAAATAGGAGCAAGAGACTCAAGAAAATTCCCCACTGCCACTCCATACTAAGTGACAGTAAGCAGCTGCCTTCCAGCTAGAGATGGTAGTGTCTTCATACAATTTGTGGGAGGATACCAACAACTCATCCATCCTTTAACTCTTCTTTCAGTGGCTGCAGCTCACGCTGTACGCATAACACCGGAGCCAGCAGCCACCTCCATCAAGAACACACTGAAGATTCCAAGGAGCTAGCACCATTCATCCCAAGGGCAAACAGGAGCAACTCCTAATTATGTCATTCACTCCCCAAGATGAACAGCACAGAAGAAGCCCTTGGAAAAAGAGACAACCATACTCTAGTGGACAGCACAGTACGCATATTTTGTAACTACTTTTATAGCATCCTGACATTTTTCCTTTGGGCAACAAGGATTAATTTATTGATGACTGAATTAAGTTTTCTCTGCATGGTGAAGACATGGATCCCACAAAATTGTTCTGCTTGTATATCTGCTGGCAATTGGAAAGGTCTTCCCTCAAGTCAGGTGAAACTGGGACTGTAGCTAACTGTGAAAGTCAGAGGTGTTTACTGCCACCTTGTAATTGGTCATTAACTCTTTGTCCTGCTCTTGGTATTATCCTTTCATCTCTTTGTAATCTTAACTGAATATTTCACATGAGATTTTGCTAATTACGTTAATATTATGCAACCCAATGACTCAGTTACAGATTTGGCTGTGCAGGTTGGATCTCTGCTATGTAGAAATGGGAGAGTATGGCACGACAGACTGCAGTACCAGAGTACAGCTTGATCTAATGCCTCAGCAGAAGTATCAGAATGGAGCAATTGGCTCTCAGTTTTAGTACCCATCCTGATTACAAATGTGGACATTGTGTTTTTCATTGTAACTTCATTCCCCATAATATTGAGAAACTTATTTGCCATTTGAGGCAGACAACCTCTTATACATACAAATTTATATATCTACACACATATATTTCCCCCACCCCAGGTCCCATTTCTCAACACTAGCATGCATTTCTTTATTGCAAGAGGTGACTTGTAGCAGAATCCATGTCAGCATGACCACTTTCGGAATATTATTCCAATGGGCAAGTACAATTCGTTTAATGGAACCAAAAATAAAATTAACTAGATTTTGGCCTAGGCTTTTTGGTCTTATTCTGAAAGAACAGATGAAGATGAAATATTGAGCACTCTTCCATCATTCTCCTGAATATACAGCAGCTTTTGGAGTTTATGACAAGTGTGAAATTAGCTTAATATCTCAAATATTTGCCACTTTACTCCTTGAATACATTAAAAAAAAAAAAAAAAGCACTTGAGAGGTTCCCTTGCTACCAACTTAAAGGATGACAGATTTTCACAAGTACAGTATAAAAAATGGAAGGGCAAACAAAATATGCAAGGAAGACCAGACTTTGTCAGGGGAACCTTTTACTTAGTTGTCTAGTGGCAAAAAGTAGCAAAGCAATCTAATAATATAAAGTAAAATTTTAAAAACAAATTGTAGCATCCACTGAAAGTTATTCCAGTGAGTAGTCATTTAACTGAAAGGTCACTATGAAGCAGAAAACCTTTTGACTATAAAGTTCTTAGTGTTGTCTTGCACTGTAACTTACTCTGAAAGGAAGAAAATCCTATAATTTATCTTAAGAAAGTTATTCTCCTTCTTAATTCAACTGTTTTTTAACGCAAATAAATTTTAGGATGACTGAAACACTTGGAGCCCTGGCTTCCAGCCATGCCTTACCCTCCACAAAGCTATTATTTTCCATACAAGTATGGCAGAGATGCTCTTAGTTGGAATGTTCAGAGACAAAACAAAATCAGTCAAAAGATCAAAATCAGGATTTTTAATTGGCAACTCAAAGCTGGTCCTTACAGTTCTGGTGAGTGAACTACCAACAAGCTCTAGAGAACTTCCTTTGCAATGGGCCATGAAGCAAGACAGGCAGCACATCAGCTTGGAGGCATCACGTGGGTGGACAGTTTCATTTCTTTGCCAAATGACTAGGTCTGAGGTTTCCTGCACACCTGTAACATTCCTACCAGTGCTAGAACTTCAAAGTGGCCTGTCTGATTTTATCTAGCACTCAAAGAATAGGGAAAAATCTAGAACAAAGTCAAGTTCTACCAAATCCTGTGAAAAACATTCTATTTAAAGCAAAGGAGAAACAGACAAACCATAACAATATAAAGAACTTTATTTTTTTTAATTTCTTCTTTTGCCATGTAAAGTTTCATTATTACACTCACAGCTTTGTACCATAGTGAGAGAAGAAAACAATGATCAATCTGTGCACATGTTCTACACAGCTTAAATTACAAAATATTCAATCAAGTTGTTTTATTCCACTTCCATTCTTTCAAAAGACTGTTCAACATTACAGCAAAATGAAATCTGAGAAGCTGGCAGGCACATAAAACAGAATATATACCTACACAGTTTGTTCCTTGAGGATTAATTATTTTACAAACAGTAGCTGAAACCATTTCCTTATCCTTCCTCACATATTCTGCAACTCTGGACAACTTAGACTGCTTGAATTATAGTACCATACAAACCTGAAAACCAAGATTCACCTGTACCTGTGTTTTAATTCAGCTTAAGGGAAAAGCATTTTTCCAACAAAAACATTTCCCCTGCCATTTATTGCAAATTTGCAGTTATCATTTACCTTGATCCAGCTGATTGTACTGTTTGAAAATGTGCATTAAGAACTGCACTACTTCAAACACTCCACACAGCCAAGCTCCTGCTATTTTGCAGAAGCCAACTTATGTGCTGGTAATATGCTTAAAGTCTGTAATCACACGTAAGTGACACAATGTAAGCAGAAGCCTGGATATTTAATGCATCTTTGTACCAAGAGATGCAGAAGTTTTCCCTCCATCCCCTTCCACATACAGAAGCAGCAGCAGCATTAGGCCAGAGTGTTTTGCACTGCCAGATAGCTGTCATTTTTCTCTGAAATTTGAAGGAGAAGGGAGAAACTAATCTAGGCCAATCCCAAAAGGCCCCTAAAGGGCTGCCATACGTAATTAGCCATACAGCAAATCCAGAACTTGTTTTTAAACACTTGACTAACAAAAAAATCCACAGCTAAGCACAAAATAAATCCTCACTCTACTCACTCTTCCACCCACAACTTTTTACTTGCATAAAAAACCAACCCAAAACCAAAAATAAATAGTCTTGAAACTGGCTTCAGATGTGCAGTACTGCTTTTCATGCAAATATTACTGTGTTAAATGTCAGAAACAGCCCACCTTCCCAAAGTTACTACATTCTTCAACTAGAAGTATACCAGGAGTCAAAACCCTAAGTTGCAAGACCAGAGAGGATCATTAATGAACACCAACAAACAAACATTAGTTTGGCATCTCTCTTCTGCAATTGCCTCCAGAAGAAGTAAATGGCCAGTTGTGAAATCTGCACCAAACTCCAGCTGAACAAATAGGAAACCTCTCCACAGAACTCCAGAGAAGCTGGGGGATTTCTACAGTTGCACAACTTTATAGCAATTCCTTTAAAGATATTATCATGACCAAACAGGACAGCATTTTCCTCTGAACCTCTGAGGTTTTTAAAAAATTGTTTCTGATTTATGAAGCAAAATTTTTCACTCATGCAGTTCTACTATTTTCACACCTCTTACTCATTTTAGGATTCTTACAATGTATCTGAAATGACCAACAAAAGAGCAAAAGACACCACTGCTAAAGTGGACTTCAGAAGCCCAGACTTTTCAGGAGGATTGTTTTCAAGACAGTTAAGAAAATATCATGGACCACACAAAAAGAAAGACTGCTTCCACCAACTAGAAAAGATAAACCCAACAAGCAAATGGGAATGCAAATAAAGTGTAATAACTCTGTTTGTTGCAACATCTAGTGAAAAAGATCTTTATATGCTCCTGAAAACAGCTGAAAGAATGTAAAGAATCACAAGGGAGAAGTAAAAAAATCTACTCTCACACACATTTTTCAGAATGCCACTATTGCCCCACAGGCTTATCCTCCGGACACACCTCCGCAACTTCACTTGCAGCACGGTCCATGAAGGACAGCTTAGGACACTGTTTATGCCACACTTACATGCTCCCTCATTGCAGTTCAAAAAACTCCCAGAAGAACTCCTGAATATCAACACCTTTGGAAATGCTTTAAGTATCATGCAGTCTTCGGCTTTTAGGTCATGAAAAAACCCAAACAAATGCTCTCAGACTTCAGAGCATTACACTGTCCCTCATAAAACATCTACACTGCTTAAAGATTTCCTCACACTTGATTCTCTATTGAATTGCTTCATACACAGCCCACAGAAAGAAAGATTAAAAAAGCCCAACACCAAAACCACAAACACACATCCTCCAAAAACCAAAACAGCAAGACCCTCAGAACAGCCTGAGGTCTGAGCCACATATTAGGGCTTTTTGCTATCCACAAACAGCTTAATAAAAAGAAAACAAACAAAATCAATCACCACAAAAGCAGTAGAATCCCAGAGATTCTCATGTCTTTGAAGTAGGATGCTACTGCATCTCATTCATATTTTACTCCTGTCTCATAAAAAATATTCATCAATGTCAGAGCAATTCTGCTTGTCTGCTAAGATAATACAAAACAGTGTTCTCCAGAGAAGGCCCTGAAGTTGCTTGATTTGAGGCAGTGGAACATCCATGGGATTTCCTGAATCATTCACTTTCTTGGCCTAAAAAGGCTTCTTTACAGTCAAAGAATGAGGCAATAAAACTTACTTGGTCTGTGGTTGACAAGTCTGAAAGGGTTGTGAAAAAGATACCCACTAAAAGTCCACTCAGGTTTTTTTGAAAAGCACTGGATTCGTGTATAAGCAGCTCAGTTCGCTGTCTTCACCTTCACTTACAGCTTAGGAAAATCTCCACTTATTTTATCCTGAGCAGCAAGTTAGGCAAAAGTGAACACAAAGCTCCTTGCTAGATTAGTCTTAATGTTAAGAGGGTTCTTTGCTAAATTAGTGTCATTAAGGGAGAGAGGATGGCAAGCGCGAGAAGGACATTTCACTGAACTTCACAAGATGAAGCCATCCCACTCAAGGGGACACTTGCAGGGGAGCCCTGACAAGTTGAAACAGTCTTCCCTTCTGCACTGGCCTCTCTGTGGTACTGTCTGTGCATTAGGAGAAATAAGACTTTTACATGTGACATGCATTTCATATCCTCAGCTTCTGCTTGAGAACTTTAGACTTTAAAATCCTGCTCCATTCTTTCCAGATGAGTTTTTGTGAACTTCATATAGCCCAAGCCAATTAAGCCAGTTCACAACAGAAACAAAACACTACCAAAGTGGATGCACTCAGACACACAGTGCCTTTGCATTTCTCTTGGTTTGCTATGCCATAAGGGTATGGGACTGCAAAACTCAGTCACTAAGACTACATAAAATCAGCAATCCAATTATGGGTGTTTTATCAAGCCAGTAGTGGTGGTTATGCTGCTCTTTAACTAAAAGAAAAACAAATACCACTTACTTCTTTCCCATACATTAAGACCTATACTGAAAAAGACTAAGATTGCAAATCCTGTGAGTAGAGCCACTGTTCTGGCTGTTTTGCTGCTACTGGCATCTCTCTCAAGAAATAACCACTTTCCTCAAAATAAACAAAATACCTCAAGAGGTACAGTATCTATTACTGTGCCAGCTATAGCAATTTTTACACAAGGAATAAAAAATAAGTTACAATTAACATTAAAAAATTAGTTTATTCCAGTCCCCATAAAATAACTTTTCTTTTTATGAAGAAAGTAAAAACATACACTGGATATTCAGGTTACATTGTTAGAATTTGTGATATTCTGGTTTGCAGAATTTTATTAAAATCAGCTATAAAACTGGATACAACAAAACCAGACATGTCTTAGACACATAACATGATTCAAGCTGAGTTTGCAAACAGCAGCACCTATTGTAATCTAAGTTTTCAACATCCCTTTGGACTTCCCAAAGACCATGCTTCCTAAAAAAACAAATAAAATCACCTGAAAAAAGACAAACCACAAAGAAACAAGGCAGACAAGAGGAAGGAATATTCTTATCCACCAATGAATTAAAAACTTGCAGGAAGTTGGGCTAAGTCTTAATTACCAGCCTTGTTTCTGCAGAGTGTAACACAACCTGCAGTCTCCATAGCAATGCATTTCAGCCCCACTCAGTTTTTGCATTCCAAGTGGGAAAAGAAAGAGGAAAGACTGGAGTAAGAAACTGATGTTATTTGGAATAATTCTGACATACAAAATTACTTCCCAATGTGGGAGGTGAAAAGCTTCATGAGTCAATCCTGCTGTCATCCTCAGCATGTCTTTCAATGTGTCCTACAGCATCCTAGAAAAGAACCAGAGAAGTCAATTAAAAAAAAAAATCATTATGATCATCACAAAAAACTCCACAAAAGACTGCAAAATATTCTAGAAGCATCAGTGAAAGTTACATTCTAGATAACATACATTTGTTTGGCTTAAAGCTTCTAAAAAGATAAGTATTATCATTGTCGAGCTATTAAATCACATATATAAAGTGTTTCACATACCATAGCATTACAGGCAAATAAAAACCAGTTTCCTTTTTGATTACAAGAGCAAATTAAATAAACACATCATATCCAAAGCCAGCACTTAAAGTGAAATAAAGGATTCTGCTGTTCGTTAATTCTTGAAGAAACCTCCATCCTTCTCATATGTTTGAAAGCATTCAAAGGAAGGCAGTTTATATTGCCAAGGACTAAAATTAGATTTTACCTATCAGTCTATAGGTAACTGCCCTCCTTACACCCACTCCCCAATCCTTTCTACATCACTTCATCCAATTT